>WJEZ01003299.1:0-11137 GCA_009869925.1 Thalassaphorura encarpata
TTTTAAATAATTTACCGTTTGAGATCCCCATGGTCTTATGGGTGTAGATCCTTCTGGGAAATAATCTCCTCCAACAGCAACATTCAAAACAAAATGAAACCTTTGATCAAATGGCGCCATTTTAAAATTAGGAGCTCCAATCCATGGATTTGGAATATTTCCTGGAAAACCACCAACACCCCAAAATCCAGTTGAAGGGTTAGGAGAAATTGTTTTAATGACATCCCCATCAATCGAAAATTGTATCATATCTGCAAAAAAAAATATTAAAAGGCACAGGCTAGGGCATAAAAAGCTTAATTGAATATTAAAGGTCAAAAGTTATTTGTAATGTACACACCAGGTGTCCAATTGAGCGTAAAAATATGATAATCCATATCATATCCATTTCCAGGAGCAGTATTTTTACTTCCATGTGCATTCATATGACCATTAACATCAGGGGAAGGTCCAAAATGAAGTGTGGCTGCAGCTTGTTCTACTCCAATTTCTTGATTCCATGCCCAAAGTTTTTTATTCCCTCTAGATTCCATAATATCAATTTCCCCTGATCTTGGCCATCCACCATATTTATCTTCTTCTGGTAACATCCAAATTGCTGGCCACATCCAATCACCAGTTGGAATTCTTGCTCTAACTTCAACACGACCATATGTAAATGAAAAAGATCCTTTTGTACGCAAGCGTGCTGATACAGTGGGTGGATGTATGTGGGGATATGCTGCTTGTCTTTCACAACTTGAACCACCGCCATCTGTACATCCTTCTAGTCTCAAATATCCATTATAAAGTTGTTCAAAATTCCCACCAAAAACAGTATCCAATGATAATTGTGGACGAATCCATAAAGAGCCATCTTTTACATATGCATTCGAACCATAGTCATCGTAAATTTGAAATTCATTGTTCTGAATCAACAAAAAAAAGTGAATCAAAATTTTGATATATGTCAATCTATTTTTGATATTTGATGACTTACATATCCACCATTCATATTAATTTCATGATGCCACACATTAGTATTAAATGAATCAAAATTATCCTCCCAAATCAAATCTCCAGGAGCATAAGATTTATTAAAAGAACTGGAACTAGGAGACACAGTCCCTGAAAAAATTAAAGGTTAAATATTACGACAGTTTTCAAATAAAAAATAAAATATGCATTTTTTTTTGCTTAAATCGTTGAAAACTAACTTGGATTTGCTGTTACTAGAATCTCTAATCCAAGAAGTAAAAGGATTTTTGGGAAAAGTCCCCTCATTCTATTATTTTTTAGATTTAGCTTTTTAAGACACAAATAAATATTTGGTAGTTTTACTTCTAGAACTCGAAAAACTAATAAACGCCACTGTAACTAAAAACCAATTGGAATGACCTTTTATTGAATTCTAGATAATAGAATCAAACCAGACAGGTGTTTTCCAGGAATTGAAGTAGACCGTGCGTGCATGCCTTGCACGTGCAATATGTTTGTCAGATTGAAGTACCACTTGAACGCAAAGATAATTCTAAAAACTCAATTACAATACATGTCCATGTAGCTAATTAATGATATTGAGGGCCACCTGAAATTGCACCTGGTCTTCGTCTCAAATTCAAAAAACTTCTGTGAGCACAACTCATGTCATGTCATGTCAATCATGAATATTATATGACCGATTGAAATTGTGGAAACATGAGAATTGTACTTAAAACTAAATTTATTATTTGGAATAACAATGATTAGAATCTTCAAAGCTAAAATTTTATTAATACATCCATGTTCAATAAATCATGATAAAAATAGTGAAATATATTAATTTAATCATACAGATACAAGTGATTCTTCAGAAAGTCAAGGATAGACACTGAATTAATATTTGCGTAAACATCTGGCACTATGGATGTTATTATGATACCTCAATGCAAAAACAACTGTATAAATACTATTATATATTATAAATTTATTATAATATAAATTTTACCTCACAAAGTCTGGGTGGATAACGATGCTTGCAACTTCTAAGGATTGAGACTATTCTTGCCCTCCTCTTGCGTTGCTTAATTTGTTTGTTCCAGCCACAACGGTCAGATTTGAAGGTACAAAATTTTGACAACAGCGAGCTGTTGGTGCAATTTTAAAGTTGGATAGGATGACACCTCCACAGAAATGTTGGCCATTAAGATGAACCGATACTTGGTATGGAAATTGTCCATCAACAGCTTTTTCTCCTCCGATTATATTCACTCCAGCATCTGAAACATCAACAAGGATTCTTGTAAATCAACCCATTGTTTTTTTTTAGAAAAAAGCCAAACTCTCTCCATATAATTTAGCCGTGCTTATACGTATACCCGTCTCATTTTTCGCAAAGTGAATCATTGAGTGAAATGAAGTTAATAATTTATAAGAGCTACAATGTGTTGGAAACTGGTGATATGAAAACATACCTTTTAACTTAAACTTAAAAGGAAAGAAAGCTACAATAGGCCCAAGTACATACTGCCAATGCCAACTAGTGTGTCCCTTACTTTTAATTACAAAGTGTTGAGTAAATACGCAAATAAGTTTTTGTTTTGGATATTTCACTGATGTGTAATTTTCGGCTAACCCTCACAATCCATTTTTCTCTGACATACAGTATTTGCACTGACTGCACAATTTGAATTTCTTCACACACCCACATCACTTGTACAGACTTAGCTTTGCACTTCATTTCGTTTATTATCGGAAAGTATTTCCATTGATGTAAACTGAGAAGACCAAGGAAATGAATGGCATTACAAATATTAAAGATCGTTTTAGTGTTAAGCAGAAGCACTTATGTTTTCATTTTGCTTAATGTGTGCATGGCCGGTAAATTCTCACCTTGAAAGGCTAAAGCTAACGCTACATTTTTTTCTACTTACATAATGTGTACTATTTGCAAAAATGTAAGGTTATAAGATCCAAACTATTTGCACGGCACAGCATATCTTCAAGGATTACAGGACGCATGCACTTGAAAATGGAAATGAGGTTAGCTAAAGCTTAACTAATACAACTCGTAGACCAAGAATTAATATTCTTATTTTCACTTCCTTGAGTTAATTGGCTAAAATAAAAATTGGCACACGTTGTGGATTGATTTTTCAGCTTTTTTTTTGTGCTTAATAAAGTTTTCAAATGGCAAGTTGAGTTGTCTAAATTTTCACTGATTCTGAAAAGACACTGATTCGAGTTTTTCATCCACTCTTACATTTCCATTCCCATTTTACGGGACCGGACCACAAATCCAAATGCGTCCCAACATCAATAGATGCGAGCAAAACCAAAGAAAACAGAACCATCATCACAGGATTGTGGTTTTCTACCTTGTAAAAACAAGGAGGATTGAAATAAATGTAAAGTGGCAAACGAACTTAATACAGTGAGATGGTGCAAATCTGATATATTTTGTAGATATGGTCAAAAGTATGAAAACTTTTGCAGTTATGGAGAAAAAATAATACTAGTGGTTATTTTGCTTGTTGTGATGCAATTGGAAAAGGAAAAACACCCAAGCTAGCAACATGGGGTATTAAATGTGGTCCAACATTTAATTAAAAAAATCAGTACAGATGCCTTAATGAATGTAATTATCTGAATAAAAATTTGAGGAATTGCAAATACGAAGGTTACGAGACTCAACACTACACTAAATATACTTGGAGCGAATGTAATTCACACACTCCTAGAGCTACAGAGTGTGAAGCACCAGGTGCTTCTTGTGGAAAAGTTGGTGATTTCCCATGTTGTACTCATTTTAAATGTTGAAAGGATAAATGTGTTCGCACTTGTGCAATAAAAGAGAAACCTTGTAAAGGAACTGAAATACTCGGTTCTGGTAGAGAGGGAACTGATTTGAACTATTCGGAATTTAATAAATGTTTCAAGTAATTATATTCCATATATTTAAAATTTCTTGATTCAAAATAAATCTGCTTGTTTTTGCTTGATGAACACATTAATTTAATTTTGGTTCAATAAAACATTATTATTATTTATTTTGCAATAAACACTCAGGACACTCACTTATCGCTTAGAATATGCTCCGAATTTCCTATTTATGTCCATTAATATTAAAACTAAAATCAATTTTTCGGTCTTGTTGTCAATTTCTTCTTTAAAAAATGATTTTTCAATTGCACATAGAATACTCCAAACGTAATTTCTGAGAAGGTTTCGATAGATTCATTCTTGAAAACTACAACCTTTCAAGACCGAATTTCGGAGAACGGAAACGTTAAAGGTCATGCTCAGTGTTACAATCACGTAATCTTTATTCTCCAATTTTCGAAATATTCGATGTAGTCCTCCCCACGGGTACGGGTACAAGCCCGTGTACCGGGTTCGGGTTCGGGTGCAGGATTTGTGAACCCGACTGAAAACGGGTCCGGGTTCGGGTCACCAGCTGTACCCGTACCCGTTTACCCGTGCACAAAACATAGTGTACAAGGGTTCGACTTGAAAAATTTCTATGGCTCCAAGACCTCTTTGAGAACCAGGATTTTTAAAATTACTCATGTATTATTGCTCTTTCGTTATATTCTTGTGGACTTTAAGCACTAGCTTACATTCATTTAAGTTCAAAAGTACACACAAGCACTAGAAATGAAAAACTGAGTTCTTCCGTTGTCACGGAGTGTCAGAACATGACAACCAATGTGAAGTTAATGTTTCAAATCCAAATTCATTGCCTACTTTAGTCGTTGATTTTTAGTCTCGGACACTGGTTGACAATATATTAGGAAATATTTAGACTGAATTAAAAAACCTCAAAAACTTATTGGAAGTTATAAGAAAACTTATAAAAAATACAGAAAATGAAACAATTTTTAGTTCGGGTCTGTGTTTTCGTAACGGGTTCGGGTTCAGGTTCGGGTAAACGTATCAGTAAATTGGCGAGTACGGGTACGGGTTCGGGAATTGGGTGCGAAGACGGGTTCGGATACGGGTACGGGTTCGGATACGGGTACGGGTACGGGTTCGGATACGGGTACGGGTTCGGGTAATCCAATTACCCGACCCGTGGGAAGGACAAATGCGATGCTTCTTCTGTCAAAATTGTTTGCTTATATCCTGTGGTGAGAAAAAATTATCCAGCATAAAATTACAAACCATTCCTGCAGAGTTTCGACTGGATAGTGTAAAAATATCGGTTTAACTTTGGTGATCTCTGCATAGAAATTCTCATTTGACACTTGTTCGCCTAGAAATACCTGGAATTTTATTTAATCTGCAAAATAAACCACCCGTGTGTGACTTAAGTATTGGTGACTGAGGTCAAAAGGTTCTTCTAAGAAGAAATGTTAAAATAAAAGAAGTATTTACACCTCCACTCTGTGAAGTCTCAGACATTGCACAAAAGTACAATTTTTGCTGAGTCGTTTCACGTCGTTTCATGTTTCAGAACCCGCAGCTGGATTTTATATTGACTCAATTATTTCAAATATTGACAATTTTTTGACCAAAATATTTTTTTGGGAGGACAGTTTGGCGAAAATTTTAGGAAAAATTTCCGGTAAGCGGTCCAAGTGGCAAAGGTAAAAGTGACGAATGTAAAATTAGTAAAACTCTAATGTTAAAGTGGCAAAAGCGTTAATCATACGCCATGAAAAATGATCTTGATGACACTTGCTCTATTTTTATGAGGAAGGACGGATGGAAAACAAAGACTGCAAAGCAAAAATTGAAAAAAATTAAGGACACTTATTCTTAGGTGACGTTAGGATAGGCTTATCCTTGCTTCAGTTTTTAGATGAGTATGCTTGCAACGCTCACTGATTTTAATTACCGTGCATATTAATTACAAAAAATCACATGTGTAAAGAATAAGCGCAATGAAACATAACCCCGTTCCTAGTTTTGGTTTACAAAATTTCCAATGAGTTCCTCCCGTCTTATATGCTAATCTTACTATAGGGAAGCTCAAGTTGAGTTGTTCATATTCAAATCTTATAGATATGTGAAGCAAAGAAAAAGTCATTCAAAAATGTGGGTCAAAGTTAATTAGAATTTTTTTTTATATTTAATAAAATAATTAAAAATGAAAGGTTATTATGGAGAAATTTCCATCAAGTCAAGAAAGAGATTCTATTCCAGATCATCTCTGTAGGAATGTTTAGTCGTCTCAATTTCTCTGGACTGAAGACAAAAACTCTTCGCACTCAAACCCTTAAAAATCATGAGTCCAATATTAGACTATGAATACACGGAATAAAATTTTAAAGTATACACATGAAATTGTTGGTTGTAAAGGATGACAAGAACAGCGAGGCTCTTAAAGAAAGGGTTGATGCTATAATTGGAATTCTGTGACTTTGTGTTTTGGGTAAAACATAAAAATAACGCAGAAATAATACAGTTTTCTTCTGCTGGGCAGGGTTTCGTTTGATTTTTGAGTCAAGTGAAAAAAAAATATTATACTTGCTCCTGTTTGAGCATTGAATTCACATAGGAAATCATTTAAAACTTATTATTTCGAATTTGCTTAATTTATTTGGGTTGTAAAATGACACGGCGGAGGAGTGTAACGATAATTGATATAGAGTCCAGTGGAACAGATTTCCAGAGGAAAAGTGGCACAAGAAGTTCTAATCCCAATTATAAAAAAGAAATTAAGATAGAAGAAAAGGTAATCTAGTTGATAAGTCTAAGAAGTACTTCAGCCCATAATTAATATGTAATTTTCAATTTTACAGGTAGTTTTACACTTTAGAATCCTCTGAATGAACAGATGATTACATGTAATAATCTTAAATGAGCTGTATTTTTACACATTTAATAGTTGATTTTCTCTCTTCAATATTGATAACCAGTCACGAGAACTAACTTATCAAATTCTTGACATCCGGTGTAAATAATTATCTGAGTGTTTAGAGAATATCATATCACTTCTCATTCAAAATAAGGTAGGCTAATGCAATCTGTTAATTATGACTACTCGTGTAACCTGGTGGCATTATTATTATTGTACATGGACGTAGAATCCAATATAAGAATACTTTACTCAGAAAGAAATTAGAGATCCTTCAAGAACAACCAACTTAGTAATTGTAAATTCTAAAAAGAAACTACTAAACCCATTATAAGGACCTGAAACGTTTTAAATTTTACTGAGGAAGAATACCCTGGGCTCCCGTAGCCGTAACGAATTTCAAGACATAGAACAGAATGAACAAAGTAATTTGAAAATTCTGTAATTATAATCACCTATATAAATAATTTACATCCAACTGTCTTCAAATCGTACGCACAAGTTGAGAAATTGTGCAGAAGAATTAATATTAAAATCATTTTCACCTACATTGCAGCCGGGTGGTAAAACTAAAACAAGGGTGACGCTCAATACGGATCCGACCTACTCTGTACAGGCCACGAGTGATAATGCTGGAATGGATCAGACTTCCGGACCGACCACCCGTGCCGTCGAAACGCAAACTTTCAAGAACAACCAGGACAATAACTATGAAGTGGATAGATCAATGTATTGTCATCGCCATCATGATAGACTCTTAGGGTATAATTACCCTCCAATAGGAATTCACAACAGTGGTAAGTTATTTTGACTTTTGTATAAAATTTTATATTTTAATCATATTCGAATGTCCATATCACCAGGAATCATAAAGAAATGTCAGTAATTAATTATGGAAGGTTCAAGCATGCATTTATTGGCCGAGTTTTGTTATTTCTAATAATGTGTTTTTTGTGACGAGACTTTAGATTTCGACCAAGTCGGTTTCTATAGATTTCTTAGTGGTGATTTTTTTCTTTTATGTCGGTGCTAAACGATAATTGTGACTAAACTATACAAAATTTTGCAAAAGTGCTAATGCGGATTTCAAAGATAGCCCCTGATTAATGTTTTATGACGTTTCTTTTCATAAATTTATACATAGCGGTCCAATAGTAAATTACTGACCCAGAATTTTCCCTACTGACAGAAAAATTATACGTTTTCGACTCAGCTGGCTGGATTATATTATACTAACTGTATTGAATTTTGAGAAAGTTATAGTACTTTAAGTGGTAGCACCTGATAAAGTTTTTCTCATGTTACTTCAATACATACATAGGTTAAGGTTGTTTTTGAAATTTGCGGTAGGTGTGCCTAGAATGTTTCATTATGTTATATAAGCGATAAAAGCAACAAAACGAATTCATGTTCTCCCCCTTTGTGGCAAGTCAGTGACCGGACGACAAATGGCCTAGTATGCCTATCTAGTATTAAAATTCAATCGATTTGTATGTAATCTTCGATGACATTGAAAATTCAATTGTTTTCACACTTATCATACCAGGAGCGTCCATAAAGTTTTAAGTATTTTGAGCGTAACCATATCTCGACATTTTATTAATTGTTATCAATGAACCGGGTGTCTCTAGATAGGAATCGGTCTAAGGGCTCACTATGATAGGACGAAACTTATTCCTTAATTAAGTCTTGAGTTTGATCAAACATACAAGCATGGAATTTTCCAAAAACGACTGATTTAATGTATATCGTTAAATGTATGAGCAAGGGTGTACAATTTATTGTATATGTAATGCTGCAAAATGCATTTGTTCCAATAACATCATTTACTATATAATTTTTTATATTTGCAGGTAACTCGTTTTCGTTTTCTAACAATCGTTGGATATTATTTGGTCAAGACTACTTATGGGAGCCAGAACCACTCCGAAGAAGAGTGAGAGTAAAGCAGTCTGCAGATGATACACCAGGCATGAACGGAAAGGAAAAGCACCAAAAACATTGGATTGAGATGATGGGAAGTGAGTTTAAGTGGATGATGTTCATTTTTTTTGTTGGTATTTTTCTTGTAATTGTCGGAGCTACGTATTTTTTTCATACCNGGAAAGGAAAAGCACCAAAAACATTGGATTGAGATGATGGGAAGTGAGTTTAAGTGGATGATGTTCATTTTTTTTGTTGGTATTTTTTTTGTAATTGTCGGAGCTACGTATTTTTTTCATACCCTGAAAAAAATTTAAAAAGTTGAATTAGTGCAGATCATAAGGATATGCATAAAATATTATTATGTACTAGCGGCATAAGCCAGCGCAAGCGCTGGCCCCCTTGTTTGCTACTCTGCGCTACCCTCTCCGCAAGTAATTGTCGACAAAAACCTGTCTTGCTTGGCTGTTAGTTCGACCAGGTCACGCCAAACAATTCAACCTTAATAGCACTGGAATTTTTTTTTCTTCATTTTTCAAGTCAATTCAATTCAATTCAATTTATTTATGATTATTTTGATCAAATACAAAATATTATACTACGCATTATGTTATTCCAATATTTCGATAGTAGGAGACTTTACAGCGACTAAGGGTCTAGCCCAGATATTTTACCATTTTCATGTTTGCTACTCTGCGCTACCCTCTCCGCAAGTAATTGTCGACAATTGTTCGACCTACACCTGTCTTGCTTGGCTGTTAGTTCGACCAGGTCGCGCCAAACAATTCAACCTTAATAGCACTGGAATTTTTTTTTCATTTCTCAAGTCAATTCAATTCAATTCAATTTATTTATGATAATTTTGATCAAATACAAAATATTATACTACATACGCATTATGTTATTCCAATATTTCGATAGTAGGAGACTTTACAGCGACTAAGGGTCTAGCCCAGATATTTTACCATTTTCAGTGTAATTCAAATTAAAAAGTCTAACAACGGTTGGATAAGTAGTGATAAGTAGTAATTCTATCTATTGCTGGGGATACATGGAAAAGTCTATCTCTCCTTTTTCTTCGGTCCGGAATAAAAATTGGAAGAAAATGCCTGAAGCGATCGCTCTCGGCGCGCAGCGCGCGCTAATCGTTCCCAAGGGGAGGTTTTCTACTCAGGAAAATTTGGTGTGTTGAAGATATCGTTAGGATTTCTACGTCCAGTCATTTTGGGAGGGCAGCTGTCCATTCAATATAAGCCCAATTTCAAGGGCAATAATCATAGGGATTATAAGTATAAGGGTAAAAGTGCACTGTAAAATTATGGATAATAATAATAAATAATTAAATATTAAAATGTATTAAACATTTATATTAATTTTTGATTGTAAGAGTTTGTGGCTACACAATGCAAACGAAGTCATGGGGTACTATCACGTTTCGACGAAAGTGCTTGAGCCTTCGACTTTCCCCTAAAGAGGTACCATTCAAGATTTTCATTGAATCCTCCACGTCAGCACTCTCACTTTTATCGTGCTCCCTAATGCTTCACTTCACTACCAAAAACCAATCGAACAAATTCTCTTGGCTCAGTCACTAGAAAACTTTCAGTTTGAAATGGAATAATATCGATTAGTCAGTTTTTACATAAAATGATGATCTAACCACCTCGACATGTCTTGAATCGTTGTACATATAAGCTAATTTTCACAGACACAGAAAAATTACTACAAAAAAACGACATGTGTTAATGAACAGGTCAATCACTAGTTACGGATTCATCATTCATACAAATTACACATACGGGTACGGCTTTCCTTCATTTCCACATTAGTTGCTCAGCAACAACTTCAAATGTTTCTCAGAAATAAAACACCTTGAGTTGACTCATGCTTATGGTATACATACGACTACTTTTGTTAATTACGTTACAAACTAACTGGCAAATCAGTTCTTTGCCGTTTTCTGTTCCTATAATAAACCGGTGTAACCGGATAAACTGACGAAATGCTGGTTGTAAATCGAATATAAACTGTTGCAAACGTTGAAATGGAGCGGACTGAGGCTAAGTAGTAGAATCAAAATGATGATTGGTTCGTAAAACGTTGAAAATTTTGAAAATCTTAGTTAGTGTAGTCTTATCACCGAACTAAGAGAAGTTAAGTGGAGGGATAAATTGACTAATCGAACTGGATTGACTAACAATCCGAGATAACGTTGTCATGTAGACAAATCTTTTCAGAAACAGAAACAATTCTTGTAAATTTCGTAACATTGTTGCTAACAAGAAATCGTTTTTCAGTAACACCACAAATTGGACGAAACTTTTCTATGTAAGTTTTGAAAACAGACTCAAAGCAACGACTTTTACTAGTTTGTACTGTCCCACAAGTATGAAGTATTTGCTTCCAATATATTGGTCCGATGACTGTCATTAGATCGGCATTATGATTAAAACA
>WJEZ01003300.1:0-11137 GCA_009869925.1 Thalassaphorura encarpata
GCTGAGTTCAGAACTGCAAACCTTTTTTCTCTACGTTGAGCCGTTCAGGAGGAGATAGATCTGATACATTTATTTATTTATATAAATTCACGTAATAGGTCTGTTAATTGGTTGTATAATAAGACTAATGGATTTATTAAGTCTTCTCCAATAAAGACTACTCTGTTACATTTACATAAACTTAAAATACGCTGCTTGCCATTTCTAATGGAGTTTGCAATATTATATCCCGTGATCTTAGAAATAGGAAAAGAAAAGAAAAGTTGGGCTCATTTGCCTAATTGGGCGATATATTGATGTGCTCATTAACGGAAGTTAAGCCATGGATTTTTAATATTTTGTATGTGCCTTTGATTTTTATGTAATTAATCAGACAAAATTTTGGTTCATTTCGTTTTTTTAATGAGACAATAATATAATAATTCTTAAAAAAATGAGATTACCATGCAATAATAATTAGTCATCGCTAGAATGAAAAATTAGAAGTCATTGCTATATTATTTCATATGAATATATAGTAGTTTTACAGTCTCCGAAGTTATAAATCCGGTCTCTCAGGGCTATCGCAGGATGGAGAAGTTGCTTCGGGCGGATTCAGTAATTCTGCAGTCAAGTTTCTTCTCAATAGCCTGTGAACATAATATATTTAATCAATGACTGACGTTGAAATCACATGATCTCGTTATTAATTTTCATTTACATCATTATTAGTAATGGCACAACTAGAATGCATGCGGCCAATTGGAAGATAAATCCACGAAATACAGATCTCGTTAAAGGATAAATACTGTTGAAGAGTATGGATGCAGTTAAACTGCAGAGATCTTCCGCAATGGCTATGAAGGCAAACATTTTACCTGAAAGAAAATGAGTTAACCATTACTCGCTTTTACCAATGGAAATGGATTTTGTATGCATCCGTCATTCTGTGGACGATTCTGTTAGCATACATGAGCATTTCGCGTTTAAAACTTGGACAGAATTACAGAGTGATCAATGATAGATGCAGGCAAATATAAAATTAGTATAAAATTATAAACCGTAGTTTAATATGGTGGACATACCTTGTTCAGAAGGCAAAACCAATTTCGACAATAAAGCTCGAACAGACGGAATCGTATAGAAACTGAAGATGGACGCAACAGGAGCTGCAATTACGAGCCAAATTTGTTTGACCCATCATACTATATTATTATATTATATATATTTGTCTTCTAATAATTTTTATCGCCAGAATACAGTTTATACAACAATCTATGAAATTATCAATTATTACTATTTAATTTTTCCCTTATAGTAGTGTCTTAGGGTGTCCAGCCATGAAAAGAAGATTATATAATTATTTGATTATTGTATCTTATTACTCTGACACTGAAATAAATCTCATTCTATTCTATTCTATTCTACAAAGTCCAAACTTTCTGTTTATTCGGGTGGCAAAACTATTGACGAATAAGTGTACTTACCCAGGAATGCAATTTCAGTCGAATTGCTCAGTCCAAAACAAATTAGTCCAGCCATTCTGGACACCAGACCAATAATGCACATTGCTGAATCAGATAAATTTGCCTTCTGGAAAACAGGCATTAAGAGAAGAAGGGCGATTGCTCCTAAACCAAACTTGTAGCCTAGGTAGTAGGCATATGTCTGATATGTCCAAATCAGTGGATGATCTCTTGTAAATAAATACGCCACATCAAGTTCACCTGTACCAAACAATCGTTAAATCAAATCAAATGTTTTTGCTCTTGTATCACCATATATTCATCGTACTTTTCTAATTATTTTTCTAATTTAGTGTCTATTCGGAAGTTTTCAGGATAAGATACATGTATGCGACCAAAAATGTATGTCTTTAAAAACATGTAATACCTGATGTAATCATCATCGTAATGAATCCAGCCGAAATCAGTGCAAGAATGTAGAAACGCCTGTTTCCATGTCTTTCCTTGCAACACGTTTTGACAGCACTTACAAAGTGTTCTGCACTAAAATATTTAGAGCATCCGAGACCTTCGATTTTGGAACTTGATGGTACGCTTGGACTGTCAAAGAATTCTCTCGTCTCGTCATCGCTGTCACCAATTGAGCTTTTTGTTGGACTTGGGCTGTGACGACTATTGTTGCAATGTGGGTCTTGACTGGAAATGCTGGTGTATGTTTGATTCTGTAATCCTCCTTTCTCTTCATAATTCTCAGACTCAAGTACCCCAATTGACCCATCGAATTGAATGTCCCGAACGAAGAGTGCCGTGTAGAGGAAAGCGGATAAATAGCAAACAAGCATAACCCCAAATGCAAAACCATGACCAATAAATGGTAGGATGTATCCACTGATAAAAGGTCCAATTGTCCCACCCAAGTAAATCATAGCTTCTAGACGCGAAATTCGGATTGTTCGATTTTCATTTGTAGTGACAGATGACACGTAGGTCATGCAAGACATGATGCAACTGATAAACCCTCCAGTAAGACCTGATAGCAGCGACGCAAAACAGATGAGTGCCACTGGGGTGGTTGGGATGAAAGAAATGAGCATGTAAACGATGCAAGCCAGAATACCGCCTAATGGTGGAATGGCCACTGGCCACTTTCGTCCAAATCGGTCGCTCCTGAAAGATTATAATATAAATGAAGTTATTTAGCAAAGCGTCATGGTTCAAGACATTGAAATTACAAAATACGGCAAAATTATTAATTATTGAAGGATAGCAAAGTTCTGATCGATGGTAAAGTCAAACCAAACTTGAGCTGTTTAATTACTCCAACACCAAATATTATCGAATTTTACGAAATTATAATTCAATTAAAATTAATCCAGTTCATATTGGGATAAACCAACTCTATTAATATTTATTTTTTATAACTTCAATTGATATAATTTGATTTGATTTTATTCAAATTAGAAATCAATGCTTTGCCACAAAAATCAATTAAGTTATGATTTATGACTACTCTCTTCATTGAAAGCTGAATTGTTCGGTTAACAGAATTCAATCTCACATTCCCCAGCTTTAGTCTTTAGAGAGCCATGTACGAGAACGAGATACAAGCGTGTAAAGCAAATTGCGAGTCTTTCGCGTTTCACTCTTTTCAATAGACTCTCGGGTAGCCCAGACTTGCTTACGCCTAAAACGATATCCGATCTGATTTCAATCTAACATTGTCCCGTTCCGGTTTATTCAGACCACTTTATAGAACTTCTTCGCTTTCTTTCTCCGTTTAATGCATTATGCCAAAAAATTTTAATAATCAGTTTTTTAAACACTACATTACATTATTATTCTTTGTTTCCTTTTCACTTCGGTATGATTAGCTTGTGTTAAAATTATTTACCATGACCCTAAGTAGATAGCCATAAAAACTGAAGGAATTCCAGTTGATAATGTTGCAAGGAGGATCCAATGTGAGGAGGATTCTTGAACAAAGTCCAATTGTCTTGAATATTCCGGTTCGTGTAAATTATCGCAAATATTTTCGTCAAATTTTGCCCAGCACACTTTAGAGTACACCAAATCTTGGAAAAGGGCATACTGAGAGAAAATTGATACCATATACAGAAATAGCACAGGTTCTACAGTAATTTCTCTCAAACAACGGCACACTTGTCCGCAGAGCCATGCAATAGGTGCCACCATTATGATGTCAGTTCGTTGTCAATTTTTAAGTTTTGGCCTTCGGTGATTATTTGATTCCTTCTCAGGTAGAAATGATAACTGCCAAGGTACGCTTTACATGTTCTTGTTTTCACTCATGGTCTGACAGCACATGAACAAATGGAGTCAATTCGCTCTTGGGATAATCACTGGAAAATTTTCATTCCACAATACCAACCTTGATTTCGCCATTGTTAACAACAATTTCCAAGAACAAGTAGATTGCATTGTGTAGATAAACATCTGTACTCAGAAAACTTGTAAGTTGGAAAGTTTGAATAATTACTTCCCATCAATTTTACGAATCAAAGGGTTTTCAAGCGCTAAAGCTTGGCACACGTGCACATTTCAGTTTAATATCTAAAACTCAACCTTCTACAAATTTTATGCTTTAAATTTTGCATGAGTTTGTTCCTTTCACTCGTCTTTTGTATTTTCACTGTCATATAACACTGTCAACTGACTCGACTCCAGAGACTGCGGTGGAGGAGTAATAATTGTCAATGCCTGTCAATGCTGCTCATAACTCCGAACTACCCTACTATACCGCAGATAAACTAAGTCTGACTTGGAGTGCACGACTGTATAAGTTCAGGCATAAAACGACCCTAAACCAGATGTGATAAGAGAATTAATCTTAATTTTTTCAAAAATTATCTCTGCTCAGATTACGAGGGACAACTTGAGTATTTAACTCATACTCATAAAGAAGTTTAGGGTTTCCTCAAGGTTAAACTTTATTTGGAAAGTCTCCCTTGAATTTATGACGTGTTGTGCGGTACGACAGCCTGCATGCATGCATGCAAGTGTTTGCCTTGCCAGCCAACTGTCAGCTAAAAGCTAAGCTGCCTTACTTTTTATTTGTGCCAACACAATCAACGGGAAAGTCATTTTCATTTACATGTTTTCCTTCTCTACTTTAGCCTAGATCTTTATGAATGACAGTCTGCTTGCTTGCTGTACACAATCACACAAAAAACTAGAGAGGGGAGACGACGGAGAGAGGAAATAAGGTTGTAATTGTAATTGACTCAACCACAAAATTTATAAACCTTTTCCTCCAGGGAAAACTAATTAGCAAATGATGGCTTAAACGCAACGCCTTCTTCAACTGTTTATGAATTAGTGAATCACTAATACTTTTATTGGAAATAGAATGAGAGCTGAAGTGAAACTGGAAAGTTGGACTGCCGTAGAGGACGAATGAGACATAATTTATTGGCTAACCTAACCACAAAACATTTACTACGCATCGCATCGGACCATCACACAAGGGAGGAGCATCATCAGCATAATATTTATGTTATGTAGGAAAACGGGGTATCCAGCATTCATTCACTAATGTGTTGTAAAATTAAATTGCAAAAAATTGGCTAGTGATGAAGTCTTGAAGGTCTAGGTCTTGCTCGTGGGAGTGTCGCGTCGGAGAATCTCCAATTCCACATTCCACCGTCGTCCGGCCTTTACATTACATAGTCGTCTGGGTACAGAAATTGAATGGAAACTTTTGGGTGAAATCATTATCGTCTGGAGGGAATGATTGGTCTGGAACTCCTTTTGGCTGACTGGCTGGCTGGCAATGTCTTATAATAAAAATTCACTTGACTTGCTAATTGCTAGAGGAGTGATAAAAAGAAGGAAAAGTGGAAGTGGACGAGTTGAGTCAAGCCGTAAAAAAATCAACTCGAATCGAATCCAACTAGATTTTTATCTCCGTCCAGAAAAGAAGAGAGCTCGAAGTGCCACCTACAGTGAAGAGATAAAGCTACCTCAAATCCCCGCCCTAATTCAAATTCATGTGTTTTGAAATATTTAAGCTGTACAAAAGTAAGTCTTTTAAAATTTAAAATTTCAATCAAAATTTTGAACGACTGATCGATGGCTGTACAGCAAGGGCTTCTTCGGGAAGGCCTAAGGGCATTGAGAACATTTCATCTTCCACAGTAAGTGTCTAGAGATTACTTTAGTGTCTGTCAAGCCGCTACATACTTCTGGACTCCAGAAGGTCATAATAGGTTAGAGGTTTTTGACTTGAAGATCAATAATTTTAAGCTTTTACAGGAACAGTTTGGGAAAATAAAAGCTAAATAACATGTTTTTGTATTCGTTTTTATCAGACGCACCTTGAGCTTGAGTGCATCGAGGAAGTATGCTGAGAAGAATACTGCCAGCGTTGTGAATCTGAATTTGAAAGATCCCAAGCGAAAAGATAATGATGAAGCTTTGACTACGAAGGAAGAAGCACAAAGGAAGCTCTTAATAAAGACTAGTTATATTACAGTAACTGGGCCGGTAAGTCGATATGAATATTTTTTAGAACCACCTCTTCCTTTGTTTGAATGCATTTCGAAGTAATAATTAAAAATTATATTTCTCTCAAAGGATGATATCACTCCTGTTACTGGTGTTCCAGAGGAGCATGTCAAGTCACGTCGTGTAAGAATATTTAAGCCAGCGAAAAATGCAATGCAATCCGGTACCAGTAACACGAAGCGATGGAAAATGGAGTTTGAGACAAGGGAACGGTGGGAGAATCCTTTGATGGGATGGAGCTCATCGTAAGTTATTATTTACTGAACAATTTGATTCACTCCAAAATGTTCTCTTAATTAATTATGTGTATTTTGCAGAGGAGATCCTTTGTCAAATATGAACTTGGACTTCATAGATAAACAAGACGCAATTTCATTTTGTGAAAAGAACGGCTGGCCATGGTTTGTTGAAGATCCCGTCGATAAGAAACCAAAGGCTAAAACGTATGGAGCCAATTTTTCGTGGAATAAAAATACTCGTGTGTCAACGAAGTAAATTAGATTTTGAGGTTAAGAGTGATTTAATAATTCGGAGTGGATTCTGTAAATAAGGTACACAAAGTAGAAATATATAATTGTAGTGTGTTCGATTTGAAACATCTCTAGTCAATTCAAACTTGTGATTGGCTGTTTGATTCATTTAAGCGGTGCTTCACAAATTTATTTTGATTGTCTCCAAAAGGAAATGTATTGTTTGCATTCCGCTCGGGGATATTTGATGCATTGAGATCAATTCCTTGCTGCAACAGTTTTGCCCCTGTTATAAAAAATGTTAAGAAAAAGAGCGTCCAGATTAAATCATAGCTTGTTTCTGTAGATTTCTTACAACTCGAGGTGGATTCCAGGCTTTTTGCCATATCCAGTGAAAATTAGATAAATCACCACTCAGAAGCGTGTTTAAAGGCAAAGGTAGAAATCTTTCTTTGCCCTCGCTATCCAGCGTGTTGATTTCTGTTACGCCAGCATAGCTGAAACATTTTCCTATTGGTCACCTTAAGTTAGCTCATTATCACTGGCAGAAACTGATGCAAAAATTCCTCACCTAGTTCTAGATCTTCGTAGCCACGGTTTCCCTTAATTCCACATTTTTGCTGGATGTTCCTTGAAGTGTTTCCATTGGAAGAATATGAAAGCAGAGCACCTATTTTCTTCAGTGCTTTCTTACTAAAGGTGTAGCCCGCTCCACCCGACATGTAGCCCTTTAGGTGAAAAAATTAGGAACAAGTTAATATTTAACATTGATGTGATTTACTTACAACAGCACTTACCTCTTTTATTTTGCTGTGTTTGAGCTTGTAACCAAACCAAGTCGGATGCTCAGGATTACGATTAACTAAAAATTTTCTGAGATTTTTTATTATCACATAAGTGTCAGAATCAGCCTTGATGAACCAGTCGTAATTCTATGGGTAATAAAATAACTTCGTATTTTTTAACCAGCATAATCGAACTGTATGGAAATTTACATCTGCGTACTCCTGTAGACTAATAAGAGCGGCTTTAGTTTTTCCCCAAAGGTTAGCATATCCCTCGGTGGCGTTCAGGAACGTTACGGACACTTCTGGACTAGTAAAGCGTCCAAAGAAAACTAATTTGTCGCACTGACTTCCCCAAGTATTTTGAATTACTAAAGCAGCCTTGAACATAGTTTCGGATAGTAGGACGTAACATAATATTTTGGATGACGCACTCCCTTGCAAATTGATATTGTCATGATTTAAACTATTAATTCGACCGAGACTGAAGAAATAAAAGCATAGTATAAATAATATGAATATTATAGGAACTTTTAGCCTTTGTTGTTTCACGACTCTATGAAATATTGAATTTGTTAGGAAGAGGAATTTACACCTTGGAACACCTAAATTTTTTGAACTTTGGTTTGATTTGATATGTGAAGATAACATTTTTAATCTTAATATAGTACATGAGAGCCAACCTTAATCACAACTTTCCCATGCCACCGGATCAACTCGACTGACAGATTCGCGAGTACAGAGCTTGATTGCAATTTGCAATAATAGACAAGGAACAGTTTGCAACAAGCAGATTGATGTGAGTTGAAAAGCATGAGTTTAACGGAAACAATCCAATTTTTTGTCTCCGTGGTTTTTATTGTGCCGGCTTGTCTGTGTTAAGTTCAACGTCTCCTCATCTTCCGCTTGGCTGATTTCACAAGATGTTACATACACGCATACTGTTCTCTTGCTTTTATTTCCTGGCATTTGGTAGGACTCGTAGGACACAGTACCAGGTAAAAGAAGTCAACCTGCATTATAGGTTAAGAGTGAATTAAGGATAACCATCACAAGAATTTCTTTATATTTGAACTTGCAGTCTTATTGTTTGTAAAAGTATCTAGAAACACCAATCCGCTTAACACTCAAAATGTGAAAATCATTTTATTACTTGTTCGTATGGAATTCATTGAAAAACTTTGCGTATGGAACAGCAGGATAACAGGAATGATGAAATATAAAGAATTAATTCACAAATGTGCACACGTTCAAAGGCTAAGTGAGTCACATCTAAATTAGCCGTCCGTCGTGCAAATCAAACGCATGATTATATTCGCAGTTTTACAATTATTCAACAAATTTCGATTAATATTATGGTCCGATACTTGGAGTTCGGTTTCAATGTTCCATTCTGCTCAAGCTCAATATTTTTCACACTACTTCTTCTTCTTTGGCTAGCAATTTGTCACTTATACAACAATAATTCCAAACAACCCTTGATATTTAAAATTACAATAATCAACCCTCTAATCTAATTACATCAATCAGTTCGGCCAACGCCAATCGGCAAAAGTACTAAGTATCGGCAAATACAATCATTGCAAGTAATTAAGTTGCATAACGGTAAGCCATTGCCCCAGCTAAGGCTACTATTACTCCTCCTACCACAAGTGCAAGGTTAAATGAACGCTTGTATGAGGACTTTGACTGTGCCGGGATCTCACTCTGGGAGTCCTTAAACATCCTTTTATACAACAGTTTTTCATTTTGTCTCTCTTCTTTACGCTTGACGGATAATTTGTTGATTTCCTGAAATTATAATAAATATTTTTTAATTACATTGAGTTCTGACCATCCAACTGATATTCAAATTGTGGCCAGTTCTTACCAAGATAATAGCTTTATTATCTGGCTCCAATTCACTAGCTGTCTTCAACACTTGTATTGCAGTTTCAGTATCACCTT
Organism: Thalassaphorura encarpata; assembly: GCA_009869925.1. Classification (NCBI taxonomy): domain Eukaryota; kingdom Metazoa; phylum Arthropoda; class Collembola; order Poduromorpha; family Onychiuridae; genus Thalassaphorura; species Thalassaphorura encarpata. The sequence goes on from WJEZ01003300.1 coordinate 9,172, forward strand.
TTTCTCCTAAAATCTACAAGAATTTTTTTTTGTTAGGTTGTTTTTCTTGTTGTTTTCCTATCCTTTAAATTAAATTACAAACTCACCTTCCCTTTCCTGAATAATGCTTTCACATTCTTAGGCTGACAGGCAAGCACAGATTCAACAGAGTTAAGAGCTGGCTGATAAGCTTTAAGTCTTAATTGTGCTGCAGCCATATTATTCAGGGTTTTCAACCTATCATCGATCAAAAGGCGAAGGTCTTCAGTTACTCTGAGCTTTAAAGAAACGTAATAAAATGTTAGACTTCACATTTGTGACTTGGGAAATGAAATTCAATTGATTATTCATCCTACAAGAAGCATCAGAATTTGCTATTTACCTTTGCCTCTGGATCATCTTTTGGATATTGTATGCCGCCTTCAGTGTCGTCTAGGAATTCAATAGCCCTTCTGTAGCATTGAACGGCTAGAGCAGCTTCTCCTCGGCCGTACCACCAATTTCCTCTTTCTCGTTTTCGATTACCTATATCCCTTCTCTCACATACAGATAATTCTTCCAGTTCTTTCTCTGGTACAAAGTCAAGCACTTCGACAGTGTAAATAAGGTCAGAATTGGGAGGAACATTCGGTAGAAGTCCTTTAGATCCGTATCCAAATCGATGAGATATTACTACAGTACTGACTTCGCCTTTGCACATCAGCGGAATCGCCAGGTCTAACCCAGAGATGACCTGGAGAAAAGTAAGGAATCATGAATCATGAATGATTTAGGCCAAACAGTGAACGTACATGCTAAGCCAGGCTAACTTCAAATTAACTGCACATTCAACTAACTTCCAACTAACTAGTTTAGATAAAACACTAGAGATGATTTCAAATCTTACTTCGGCATCACCTAGTTGAAATGTATGGTCGTCGAGTGATTCAAAGATTACGCTCTCATCATTCTTAAGTCTACCCTCGAGTTTCACTGTGCATACTTCGCTCCTTAAAGGTTTTTTGTTTGGAATACCCTTCTTGATAATCTGCAAAAAAAATTGCCATATAATTACTTTACTTGGTTTTACTTGACGCTACTCAGTCATCCTAAGCCTTAAATTACCTTCTTCATTATTGAATCGTTTCCTAAAATTTTAAGCCAACCATCATTGTTTTCTAAATCTTGTTTTTCCTCCTCTTCAATTTTTTGTGCTTCTGCTATTTCCTCATTAATGACATCATGTTCCTTCAACTCAGCTGCTTTAACTCCAATCGAAATTTCATCCAAAGCTTCTGTCGAAGGCTCACCATCCTTTGAAAAATTTTCAATTTTGTTCGTTGCAGAATCACCTCCTCCATTGACACTAACTTCTAAATTGTCGTTCTGTACAGCCTGGTGATCATGTTTCTCTGTTACCGACGAAGTGTCGTCTTGAATGAGAATTTCACCACCATGTGATGTGTCAACCATGCCATTCTCAGATGGATTCTCAGCAGCACCATTTGTTTCTGACATATTTCCGTAAAAGATCGCCTTCAGAGATTTCAACCAAAGTGAAAATTGGTAAAACAATTCAGAAGCTAGCCAGTTTTATTTCCCACCTCCTTTCTTCTTCTGAGACTTCCAATGACAGTGTCTGTGAATCAACATTAACACAACTTTATTTTTTAAAATTAGTGCAAGAATAACGAGTAGCGATATAAAACTTCCTAATATGGAGTTAAAACTGCAGGCTTTACGTAAACCGGACAAAACTATTCTGATTAATTTATAATGATATCAAAAACCAAACCTTAGAAATGGTTCCCAGATTTAGTTTTGATGAATTCAACTTTAGTTTGGTTATAACAAAAAAACTAATATTTCTGGCTATTCCCTTCGCTCACAACATAACTATACTAGTTTTCCTTGTTCCTTGCACTTGAAAGTTGCTGCAATCATGATCTTACACTAAATTAAGTAATCCTTGTGGAATTTAAATTCCCCGCATGTATTTCAAGTTGAT
>WJEZ01003301.1:0-11136 GCA_009869925.1 Thalassaphorura encarpata
TAATTTGTTTGCACATTTTTTCGTGGTATTGGGTTGTACGGACGGACAGAACGTACGTATGAGTTGGTATGAAGGAGGATTCAGACCACTATAATTCTATTGGTTGCTGTAGACACAAAAACTGTGAAAACTTCATTTTGGTCCGTAATTTTTATGAGTGAACATTAGTTTCAATTCACTTTCTTTGGCCCACCGTAATTCTATAATGTATGAATGACCTCAGGTGATATTTCATTGCTACTTGACTTGAATATTTTGTATTTTCTGTGGGAATGCATGTCAGTTGAGTCCATATGCTTTACTGTCCTAGTCAACAAATAATATTCTTTCCTTTTCCTTGTGCCGTGTGCTAGTGTAGTCGTAGTAGTCGCATGGAGCAAAAGTTGTACTACGTTACGTAATGTGAGTGTAAGTAAGTATGGCCAGAGAGAGAGAGAGAGAGAGGAATGGTAATGCATAAAAGTGGGATGATGGCTCCAGATCAAATTTGACGGATCGGTTCTCGAAAACGGATGAGGCACTCCATAACATTACACATTGGCCCAACATTGGAGATATTCCAGAGGAAAGTCGCTCAGCGTCATCATCCATTTTCTCATCAAAACTTCGCTTCCAAATCCGACTCGAGGATTTTCGGTTTGTCCTCCTCCTTCTTACTTCCATTTCAATTCATTTTAACTTACATGAACTCGCCTTATGTTACGAGAATAAGAACGAACGTCCTGAACTCTGGTTCCTTTTGTCCAAAAACTTATTGACTTGATCTGTACGTATTACCGTAGCAAACCAATGAACCAAGCAACCAACCCAAGGGAATTTGAGATTGAGACTTCCAAAATTAATGCAATATTCTAAATATGATTCTCCACTTCTACGTCTTCTAACATTCGTCTAAAATATCTTGTTTTCTTATTATATCAAATCAAAAGTTTCGTAGACTCGGCTCGAGTTACAATTTTTCTCTCATTGTATTTCCCGATTTGAACATTTCGATTGTAGAAGCTAAAAACAGAATTCATGGAACCAAAATTCACTTAATTGTATTATTTCTGAAGATATTGATGTCATTTCCAGAGAGAGGATCAGTCCTGAAGAGTCAAACGTTGCAGAAGTCATGGAATATTGTGAGTAGATTTTTTCTCTCTTAGTATTGCATTTTGTATTATTATTTGATGAGGAATGGGTTGGGCATTTGGGTTGACATGTTGGCTATTAAGATCTTTTGCAAAGTAAGGAAATTCCGTATGCAATGCAATATGACGGGCTGCCATGTCATATCCCATTAAGACCTTCGACTTCCTTCGCTACCATTAAAACCTCGACCTCGAGTCTATCGTATCGAATTGCTGTTCCTGCTGCTTTCTACTTTTTCTCCTTTGCTTTGGTTATTTTGTAGATACGCGGATAAATCATGTCATGTTGGAATATTTAACGAGTGAGATCAAAGAGACGAATACGAGTAATATTTGGAGGTACGTAGACGTTTTTGGGGGTTGGCAATCAATTCCCCTAAACATTTTTTTGCATATATGACCATTTTCTGCTCGGCTCATATCGAGCCATGTTATTTTTCGTTTCAAAAACGAATTACCGTCATTTTTTGAGTAGAAATTTATCTGATGTTGGACAGGTATCTGGTTTCATACAAGAATATTTTGCGCTGTGTGGAAAATGTGGGTATTTCCGTCGTCTATGGGATCAATTATTTTGGACGACGTATGTTTCGTTATTTTTTCTTCTTCCAAAATAAAATCTAAATGAGAATTTATGTTGATACTGTTGAAATAGTTTGATCATAAAATAAATACTAAATGTTGATAACTTTCTACTGCACTGCTATAGGGGATATTAACAGCTCCTAACTACGTCAAATTTATCCGCCACGATACTCTTGGGACTGAATAGTGAGTCAGTTTATATTTTACTTTCACTCATGTACATAGTATTACATACAATTTCATGCGAGGCTGGGCTTGCTCTTAAGTGAATTTTTAATGCTTGCAAATGTCATCATTCACTTGATTCAATAATGCTTTAAAGTTATCTTTTATCTACAAGTCTAAATTCATCCCTGGAGATGTCATTATCCGGCCCATCATCATCCCGTGACTCTTTCTTTCGTATCCAGGCAAAGTTGGGGGCTTATGGAGAAATTCAGAAAATGTAGGTTACGAAATTATGCTAATGTATTTGGCATGCTCTGGTATTAATTCTACATTTTGCTTGATCCACTACTAGGCGAATAAAAATTCTACTTAATGAGAAACAGACGCCGAGTATTGAGGAAGCGATTCGATATTATGAAATGATGTCAAATTATATTGACGAGTTGAGGGAAATGCAGTTGAATTTAAGAGTGAAGATCAGGTAAAGTGCTCCATATCCGTCTGTCAGTCATAATATGGAAAAGTGAAAGTGTTATGCAAATGTTTCGACTTTCACCTTGCCAGACCAGATGGTTCCATCAATTTCATCTCTGCTATATATTTTATTTTATCCTAATGTACCCAATTGTGCCTGTCTGTCTTTACCACAGGGAAGCTGTAGAAGAAAGATTGGAAGATGCGAATACTCAAGCAGCAATTGCAATTGCAGTCGTCATCCTTGTCCTCATCGTATCTCCAGTCATAATCATTCTTGTCCATAGGGCTACGACCACAATTCAAGTTTATGCGAGTAATTTGGTAAAGAAGGCAGAGGATCTTAAAAAGGAAAAGAGAAAATCGGATCGACTCCTCTTCCAAATGCTCCCACCCTCAGTCGCCCAGGAACTGAAGCAAAAGAGACAAGTTCAGGCACAAGTGTAAGAAATTTATGCATTTATCGCTCAGGATGATTTTGAAATTATTAATAGACAAGAACACGAGTAAAAGTAAAAATAACTTTTCACTTTGAAAGTTAAACGGCTTACTTAGCCGTTACTTAGCCACTAACTGCAACGGCCGGCCGGGTTTTGGGATTACAAAATTGGCTAATAATATTTTAGGATTTTGCTTTCATCCTTTGTAAAATTCCAAGCCTCTTGCATCCATTCATGAAAAAGCTTTAGACTCGCTTCTCTTGAGCTCGCTTTAGTACATACATGCCGCTGCCTTAGGTTGTTACTAATGCCAAGAATTCTTTTGCGTTTTTTAACAACAGCTATGACGAAGTCACAGTCTACTTTAGTGACATTGTGGGCTTTACTGAAATTGCGGCAGAATGTAATCCACTGGAAGTTGTCAATTTTCTCAATTCCATTTACAAACTATTTGATGCACGGATTGAGAGATACGATGTATACAAGGTGGAAACCATAGGGGATTCATACATGGTAATGTAGAATATACGGACAAACTAGAATATGAGTAATCCTTACAATCATTTTCTTTTTTAATTCAGGTGGCAAGCGGCCTTCCAGTTCCGAATGGTAGACTCAATTTTTTTCATTTTTCCTCTGGATGCTTGATAAAATTCCATCCATCAAGAACTTTCTTTTTTGCTTATTTGATTTTGATTTGTCCCTAAGGTTCTCTTCATGTCACGGAAATATCAACAATGGCTTTAGATCTACTAGCTGGTTCTGTCATGTTTCCGATACCACATCGCCCAGGCAAGTACTTCATTTGGAGGATTTTTCTTTTTTTGGAAATGTTTAGTTAACGTTAATTTCAAGACAAAGCAAAATTTCTTTATTCTATCTCTTCAATTTCAGGAGAAAGACTTCAAATTCGGATTGGAATTCACACAGGTATGGCAAGGGTTATATTTTTGGGAAATTTTATTTAGGCTTCAATTTTTGACATTACATTTAAAATTTAGGTCCTGTTGTGGCTGGGGTTGTTGGGACCAAAATGCCTCGCTATTGTCTTTTCGGGGACACAGTTAATACAGGTGAGTCAATTTAAGTAATTTAAGTTTTGAGAGAATTCTAAACATTGACTCTATTCAAGCTACTTCATTCATTTTCTTTGGGCATTACATAATTTCAGCATCTCGTATGGAAACAACAGGAGAGCCTCTGCGTAAGTAAATCCTGACTATTTATTCGCACATCTTCGACTTCTGAGCTTCCGTCACTTGTCTTTAAGACATAAAATTAATGAAGGAGACGAAGAGAATTTTAATGAATTCTATGATTGATGAATCAACTCAAGACACTTGTCTTTCTCCTCTCATCATCATCTTAAAATTAGCTTAATTTCCGTTGGCTTTTAACATTTAACGACCTTCTTGACTCCTGATGAGAGTGAGACAGACTAAATTTCCTGGATTGAATCATTTCGAATAATAACTTGAGATTTATGTCAGCTCATGCGTTTCGTCTTGATGAGTTTGTGTCTTAATTTGTTTGCTCCTTGTGAATAATTCATGGGCTAGCAGGGATCCACATCAGTCTGGAAATGAAATTGGCACTTGACGTCGTTGGTGGATTCGACATTGAGAGTCGTGGGTTGATAGACGTTAAGGTAAAGTCACAACTCATCCTTCCTTTTAATTTCCTTCCTTTTCATTCAAATTAAATTTGACACTTTTCCCAATTCATGCATTTTGTTCGCATGTGTGAATTTGGTTGGTTTCGGTAGTTATTTGTGGAGAAGTACAATAGAAAATTGACCCTTTTTATATTTTATTATCGTTTTATGCAAAAATTATGGAAACATTGGACTGCCTACCCTTGTTGAATAATTTTGGCAAATATTGATGGGTTCAACAATGTCATGTAGCACGATGCAATAGGGTGACATTTCCATGCATTTCAATTCACCTCACCTAATTTTACACTAATCCAAAGCAAGAGGCACATTTCGTATGCACCGGGTGTCATGATTACAATTCTCGGATCCGGATCCGTTGAGCATACAACGAATCTATACCAGACACGAACAATACTATATGAGCACTGGGCTCAGAATTCCAGACGGACCTGACGTCGGCTCCCGTTGGTTCTTAGTACATTCATGTTTTTTAATTTTCTCTTTAAGACTTGAGGATTTGAGAGAATCCAGCAGTTTGAGTCCCAGAGGTTTATGTAGTGCGATAAAATTAGTACTCGACATGAATATGTTTAATTTTTCAAGTTTATTATGATATTTTACTACCGTGGGACCTAAACACGTGTTTTATTACGGAATTTTCTCATTCTACATAGAACAAAGACGATACTGGTGTTTTATGGAGAAAGTTAATGAGAAAAGTGCTAAAAATGGCCACACTGGTACTGACGGCGAGACTAATTTCGTGTAGGTGTATTTTTATTTTAATTTCTTCTGATCTTACAGAATTTAACAGAACAAGCTGAAAAACATTTTCCGGATTTATCTTGCTCTGACCAATCAAAATGTTCTAGAAAAACTGATTTTTTGGGAAAAACAGATCATATTACCAATTATAATAGGTTAGAAAAATAACAATAATCGCGTCAAAATCTCAGAATATCTCTCGATAAACAAAATAAATTTGCAAGTAATCTGAATAATTCTGGTATTATTATTACAAATGTTCTAGAATATTCGATTGATAATGAGGATTGTAACATTAGACGAAAATATTCAAAGAACCATTAAAATGAACAAATGTCCGTCACTCGCTCCTTGTCCCATATCCCTTCTAACGATTTCATTTCAATTATTATTTCTTGGAAATATAATCTCGACATTTCGGAATCATCATTATGAGAACTCGGATTTGGTGGACGTCTTCGTTTTACCACATTATTTTTATTTATCGTTCCAGGGAAAAGGTCGACTGGACACGTTTTGGTTATTGTCAAAACATGGACCCGTTGGTCGATCTGTGGAACTTGAGACGCCAGGATACATGGATAATAATCATCCAGCGTTCATGAACGAACTTGATGATGAGGAGAGCTGAGGGCTAGCAGCAGCCCTGGATCTAAACTTATTTATCATTAATAGACTAGCACAATCTGTATCTTTCCAGGAAAAGTCCAAGTATTCCTTGTAATTTGATCCTTAATGTTGCTTCGGTAAATTATAATGATCTGGAGGAGGTAGCCAAATCCATATAAAAGAAGGATTGGAAATTCTTGAGGGCCCACAGTCGTTTTGAACGACTGCCGTCGTCATCAGTCGTCGTTGTTTGTAAATATAATATAATAGTGACTGTGTTTGACTGTATTTAAATAAAAGAAGAGTTGAAAAAAAGGAGAGAATTGTACATTTATTGGTGGGTAGTATGTCCGGAGGGTATAGTACCAATCGTACCACCTTAGATCCAGAGCAACCACCCTTAGTTTCTAACCCCACCAGGGAAGGAATTAGACTCAAGCCGATAGTTGTAACACCAAAATCTAAGGTGGTTGGTTCTGAGGATGGGTCTGAGCATCATTCCTTGGCATCTGGAGATGACAGCTCCATGACCCTTATCACCATTCGGACAGGGTGTTTAAGATTTGCACCAGGGAGTATCTCCGGTCAACGACTTCAGATGATGCAGGTATACTGGAATTTTATCGAATTATCAGTAGTTTTTTTAGATGTGAGTTAAAATCCAGGTTAGATCTAGTGTTTCGAGCCTTTAAAGCTGTTCTCAGAGAAAATGAAACTAGTAATGAATTCTATAGATATTTAAAAATATTTTCATCATTTTAAACGGTGTTAAACCTTAATAGTAAATTTTTCTCAAGTTTCTGAACTGGAAGCGTCAGAATTTTTATCGAGTGCAATGTGAATTCAAATCAAATAATCATTCTTACAATATCGCAATTCTAGGCGTAGATTAGGTCAAATTCCACCAAGGCATAGACATCGAATTTTATGTTTCATCGCTTAATTCGTAGAAAAACTCAAATCTCAAATTTTAATATTAATACATGCATTTCAATTCATTAGGCTTAGGTCAGGTCAGATGATGAAAATACAATTTAAGAAGTCCTACGTTACTTGAGTGGAATAACATTAATCTCTAGCTCTAGCTTTAACCTGACCTGGAAAGTCCGTTTCGCATTTTACAAGTTATTTTGAAACTTTTTACGTATAAACGTGTGAATTGTAAAGGCATATTTTTCTAACAAACCACGTATTTTTCCTTCAGATGATTCTTCTACCATTCATCCCAATTGTTGCTCTGATTATTCAAAATTCCACCCTTCTCTCCAGCGTCGTTTTCTCCTTGAGTGAAGCATACGAGATCCAGCATCAGGTGCATTGGACTTTTTTATATTTCAAAATATATATGCAAAATGCAAAAATGGACGGTTAGATAAATTTAATAAAACTTAACGAACCGTGAAAACTCAAAACTCCTGCTTTGGCTATTTGTTTTTCCGAATTTCGCATTCAAAACAATCCACCAAACCAAAACCTCAATAAATTGGCTTGGGATTTGCCATAGTCGTAAATTCAACCAAAGTAACACTACAATTTTCAAATGCTGATTTTTCTTTTTATGATTTTCCAATAGATCAATTTGACGATGGAAGTTGGGAGACTCATAGCAGCATTACAGGTTGAGATTCCTGCACCATAATAAAAATAAAATTTTTCATTGCTTTTGAATTTGTTCTTGATTTATTATGCAGCAAGAGCGTGGAACAACAGCATATTACATTTTCACAAACGGAAGCAGGTGATCTTTAATTATAGAATTTTGAATAAAACCAAAATCAATGCAAGAACGCGTAAAATGAAAATTAAAGTTAAGATGGAATGATTTGTCTCTACCAAGGGAAATGCTACAAGATACATTCACGGAAACTGACCTGGTCATCCGAAACATCTCTGTGTTTTTGGATCATCACGTTCTCAGAGGAAAGGCATCGTTTTCGGAGCACATGTTAGTCCTCAGGTGGTTCTCCTTTTGCATGTTAATTTATAATTTCTGATAAAAATTGTGTAAACAAGAAGCACATGAATTAAAATTCGTAATCTTAGATCTAATCACTTAAAAATTACATCCTTATCTATTCTTTTTTAATTTCAAGCAGTTCACGACGGCAGAAGATTCTGAACATCACGTAAGGACTGAGATTAATAAATTCCAAAATAAAAATAAAATACTATTCACGTAAAGCTTCTGTATTTGCTTCAAAGCAGTCAGACCGACTTGGAGAATGACGACAAGGCTTTGGATGAAATGATTTGGTTCGAATTTTTTATAAAGCTTGCTATGATATATTTTTTTGAAAGCTCAAAGTATTTCATATATCATACAGCATATCCTCTGTGATATAATTTTGTTTAGGTACAACATAGCAAATGACTTGATCCTAGACCAACTTTCTACTAGGATTCGAGAGACGACAATGACAGGGGTCTGGAAGGTAATGTCAAAGCCAAAGCACAATATGCAAAAATAATGAAGGGAAAGAGTGGGACACAAAGCGAAAGTCGATATCCCTGTCAAAATTGAATTTTCATTTTCACAGACCCTAATCGCTTTCCAGAACATCATTCGTTCCATCGAAAACTACAGCATATCCATGGTAAGTCAGTTTGCGTCAAGTAGCATATGATGTGACCAAAATATTTCATGCAACTTGTGTCACATTCTGTTACAAATTATTTGGTGAATTATTGAAAAAATAATTTGTCAGAAAACAAGTAATTGTATGGAGCAAGTAATTTTTTAAGTTTCTTCAGAATTTTACGACAAAAATATGAAGTTAGCACTAAAATATTTTAGTTTCACCATTTTTACTTTGCAATTTTGTTAGATATGAATTTTTGAGTTTAAGTTGAACCCTTGATGACATTTCAGGTGTATGGACTCTACTATTATTGGGAAGGGTTCTCTGTCTCAGAGATCCTTCATCAAATACGTTCGTTTTGACTCCCTGGCTGAGGATTATTTGAATGCTACTCAATCCTTCTCATTGGATGTCCTCAAAGACTATGAGAGTTTCCACAAAGGGTTTGATTTCTACGATGAATTAGAACAGAGGTATTTGCTTGTCTTCCTCATCCCCCATCAAGCACGTCTAAAATCCTTAGAGTAGTAGAGCCCTAGCCCAAGCCAAGCTACTTTTACCAAAATCCATTCATCCATTCTATCATCCTTAAACTATTCTATTCCCTTTCCTTCCTTTGAACTTTCCTGAAGGAAAATACGAGGACGTACGTACACACATGAACCTATCCATTTAATTAAACTTTGTGAGACAAAATGAAATTAGTCAATTTAATTAATCACACCCAAACTAAGTCAAGGAATGGGTTGGTTAGAGTCAGACTCAAGTCTGTGGAGTTATATTTGCTCGGGTGAACCTCACTCATACCACAAGGAATTCATTTCTCACTAATCCAAACTCAAAAGTCATTTGCCTAATTCATTCAAAGGCTTCCTCCTTTCTCCATCCGCTTTCACTTTTCCTTTACTAATTAACTCAAGGGAGAAAAGCACAGCAATGCAATGCAATGCAATGAAAAAAAGGATTTTCCATATTGTAGCGTATAACAATTAGAAATTTAGCATTCATTTAAGTCATGTGATTCTCATTTTATTTTATTTTAATTTTCACACCTAGAAGGATTGGACAGGATTACACGTGAGGTTTTATTCAATACAACCAGGCATGATAAAAAGGCAATCGTTTAATTCAAATGAATCAAAAAATATTATATATTTCTTTCAGGAATTTGAATTAATTACCTGTTTGTTTGTGTTAGTAGCTAAGAATCAAAATGAATATTTAGATTGCCTTTAAGATTGCATTAACTCTTTACAATAATGGCTAAATTCTTTTTTGCAACTCACAAGTAGGAGGGGAAGAATTTATACAAACGAGCCCATCACACCAAATCCAAAGGATGGGGCAGACTACTTTAAGAAAATGAATCTCTACATTGCGGAACTACGAAGATACCAGTTTCGCCTCAAAGACATCATTGGGTATGTAACATTGGATTTATATTCAAAGAAGTCATAATAAAATAATTGTAATAGCTTATGCTCCGCGGCCGCACCGCGTGCCACAAACAGTTACAGTTAGTCTAAGTGCTATGCTGGCTCTAATTCGCACCCCTATGCATGCCTTGGATTTAGGAAACAAGATGTTTCCACGTCCATGCTCTAATTTTATTTTGAGATCTAAGCGAAACTATTATGATTATTATATAAGAGAACAACAGCTAACGCACAGACTTTTGTTATCAAACCCAACAACTTTCCCCATCAAAATAAACGTGCTAGCCAGCCAGTCCATCCAAAGTGTCTACGCTGAGTGCGCGGTTTCAGTTATGAGAATCGTTGGCTATAAATTAATGGATAAGAAACAAGGTTTTAGAATTTCTAGATTTTCAATAAATATGTTAAAATTATAAATGCAATATAGTATACTCTAAAGATTTCTTATGTATTTTTTTAAAATGCTGTACTTTGTAGAGCCCGAATTGCTGAAGAGATTGGATATGCTAAATCGAAACAAGCCCTAGCGGCAACCCTATTGACAGTTGTTCTCGGCATTTCACCAATTATAATTTGCTTGGTTCGGAACATTACTCATACGATTCAGGTTGTTCCCCAACTTTTTTATTCTAGTTTCCTTTTGACTCTTTTGGTTTCGATTTGCATTAGCCCCACTTTTTTTTATTCAGGGATTGAGCTATTCTAATGATAATTAAGAGATAGATTTAGCTTTCAGCTAGTTCGTCATGTTTGTTCAAATGGATTATGAAATTATGTAAATAAATCTTTATTCGTCATGTCTTGTCAAGTCAAATTGTCAAGTCCTCACCAATACTGAACAGAAACAAACAAGGGAGCATTCTAGCATGTTGGTCGCGTTCAGACCCAATCAATCTTTTTCTACATTCGTTGGATTCCCGAGGTAAGGAACAAGTCAAAACTTTGGTCGAAGTTTTTTCAATGATTTCTCCTTAGATAATTAAGTTTTCCTAGGTTAGATCACATGCTGATTTTTTCGGTATGTTTTCGTTGTCTACATGTAAGATATAGGATTATGTATTGGTAGTCACCAAGTGCAATTAGTTTATTAGCATTAGTTTTTAGATTTACATACTTAGTTTTACCCATTTAGTAGAGTTGATTTTTCGTCAAGCTTTCCATTCGATAAATTTTGACCAAAATTGTTTTGACTGATTCCATGCCAGGGAACACCAATGACTGTAGGAAAAATACATTGGGTCTGGGCGTGACCAACATATTAAAGGTTTCTTTGCAAGTTAATTAATTATT
>WJEZ01003302.1:0-11134 GCA_009869925.1 Thalassaphorura encarpata
CCATTCAAAGTTACGAAAGCCGATACATGGCTAGTGGTTAGTTGCTCGTTTCGGGCGAAATAATTTAGAGCCATGAGCCAATTTTGTAACTTAATACTAGACAGTAGAGAACAGTACCCACCCTGAGTTGGTGGACCACTGAAGAGGGTTGCTTTCTTGAATGGAGTCAAATTCAAATACATTGTTTAATAATAATATCAACAAGAGATGATGGTAAACGTGAAATGGGTTGAAAGTTGTTTTGTTAAATGTTATAGTATAAAATAGGAGTAAGCCATGTTTGGTTCTGGAATATGTGGGAGTCCTGAAGAATTATTTGAGACTTGAAGTTCCAAGAGTGGAATGCTGGGACTGGGAATGTATGGAGTGCTGCTCAAGGCATTTAGTTACTCCAGTTGAGTCCAACTATATATGTGATATAAAATTGGGCTTGCAAGTAGTAGGGCCAGAAGGGCAGGCTAGGCTGAAGTGAATTTGGTAACTGTGTGCATTTTAGAAGATTAGACGGAAAAGGAAAACACGGTGTTAGTCAAACCGAATAAGGCTTGGCAAGGAACGCCGGGTTCTACTTCTCTCTCATCCTCATCCTTTCTTGCAAAATGCCTCGAGAAAAATTCTCTTCTTAGCCCCAGGATAAGTTTACTTATTCTATGCCTCGCCGATTTCATTCCTTTTTGTTCGATATTCATTTCACAGCTTGAGGGAAACTTGAGGCAAAGTAAAATATGCTCATGTTGGGTTTATTAAAGCTTAGCGTCAAAGCAAGAGTCCTGTACTACACAACACAGGTCGACCGCATCTCCTTCGTCTTCTCAATGATTTTACATGCTAACATTTTCGCTCATACAAATTTCAAGTAATAAAATCTTTAGAAATATTGTTCATGTAATACATGCATATGTTTATGATATAGGTTTGTTTGCTACTATATCTTAAAACTCCCATTCTTCAGTGTTTTCCGAAATCTTATCATATATACTATTTCTAGACGATTCGGGAAGTCGCAGTCACTATACCCTTAATTTTGTTGAGTAGTAGTTCCAGTAGTTACACGCATTCATTATCATTATCCTATAGCAAAGCTTAGGGAATAATAAATTGTTCTTATTTTATAAATCCAGGGAATCACGACATATTTCACCTAGTGGGTCACCAATTCCATTCTCACCATCAGTAATCCCAAATTCCGCTTCACCTACACCCCCCATGGCAAATAGTACCTCAACTTTGACATTCGGATCACAGAAAATTGCTGGAATTCCTTGCGTAGCTGCCGCTTCTAGGTATACAGCCCCAGTTCATATTGATGTGGGAGGGACAATTTATACTTCATCGCTGGAGACACTAACCAAGTGAGTAAAGCCACATTTCGGAAATTACTAAATGCAAAAATCAAAGAATCGAATATTAGCGAAAACGAAAATTAACTCAAATTATGCATGCATTTTTCCTTCATCAGGTTTTCCGCAATATAATATTGTCTTAATCAGTAACGAATACGAAATAAAAATATTCAAATCTATTCGTTTATCATTCGATATAACAAAGGACTCTTCTATTGCTTGGGAAAAAGAATGTTCTGTCTCTGTCAGTTCTGCCTGCCACGGAGATGTGTGCCTCCAGCGATTATTCCGTCCGAGAGTGGAAATGTGGAAATGCGCTCGAGGTCAATTTATTATTATTTCCTCTTTTAGCTCCAGGCTTTGTCGACTCCTGCTGTAATTACAGCTAACTGCTTCAGTAAAACTGAAGAAAAGGCATACCTTTCAATCCAATTTAGTTTTAGGGCCTGATCATTTTCCTTAATAAAATTCTTAAAATTTTAAACCCTGAAAAAAATATGTGATACGTTATGTAGTAGTAAGTTTACTTTAGAAACAGACTCATTCAAAACAATAAAGGAATCTGTCAATGAAAACTTGTCAACTTGTCTACTTTATAGATTCCCGGACTCCCGCCTCGCAAAAATGTTCAACGGCGTCATTCCAATTGTTCTCGACAGTTTGAAACAGCACTATTTCATTGACCGTGACGGGGACATGTTTCGCCACATTCTCAACTATATGCGAAATAGTAAATTGTTGCTTCCTCTCAGCTTTCCAGACATTGATCTGCTTACTGAAGAAGCTCGTTTCTTTGACATCCAAGGTATAGTTCACTTGAAAAAAATAAAGCATGTAGTACTTCAACCCATCAGAAATAGTAGCTTGGAACTTTGGATATCCAGACATATAAATCATATTTTAAAGAATCGTTCTAGAGTAAACTGAGTTTAGCCATTACTTTCACTTGCAATCATTGCAATCTATTCTTGTTAAAAAAGGCCAAGTACAGCTAAAATTATAAGAAAATTGGGAAGCCAGCAGACTAAAGTATTATTTCATTGAGCCAGGAAGTTTCCTAAATACTTTTGGCCTTTTCGAGAAAGACGACGACGGTTACGTAGTTACTACTAAATATAAGATGACACGATATATGTATGTATGTAGGCATGTAGGTATAGTAGTTACATAACAAGATGAAATGCCCCAAGACTTTTAAAACCTCTTCTTTTCCAACTCCAGCTTTTATGCCTTGCGGGCCTGTGAGATTGTTTGAATGTTTGGTATATTAAGAGACGGTTCGGGCGGGATAAGACTTATCGTTAGTTGTAGAAGTAGTAGTATACGCCGTCATCATTTGCGGGACCCAAAACCCTGCCTCCAGAAGTGAAAAAGTTAATTTCGTTCGTCTCATCTCGCTTTTCAGAATTTAGCCGAGATGACGTCTGTATGTAACTAAGGAGCCTATCTAAAAAGTAACCTCAAGTATAATATAATGTACGTATTTTTTTTTCTTTCCTGGGCATACTCTTTATGCCATTATACAGGAATGTGCAAGGAGTTGGAACAATTAAAGAAAGAGCAGGAACGGACGAGTGAGATGCGAGGCTCGGTCGGAATAAGTGAAAAGATACGGAATGAAACAGTTTCTCTGAATAATAATCATCATCATTATCATCAAACCAACTCAAAGTCTGCGTCTTCGTCACCGGGCAGTAGTAATAGTGGCTGTCGTCCCGGGAATCATAATTTCGTGACAGCAGGATGTGGGGGAGCATCATGGCTTAAGACATAGAAGTTCCTCACATTTGGGAACAATGATAGATAATCAGGATGATGTTGGCAATCTTCATGCTAGACATCTCGATCTCGCCAGTAAGAGGGATCAAGATGAAAATATTGGATCGGACCGAGAAGGAGTGACCACATCTTATGAGTGCTTAGCCCTCAACATTAGCCCGGATCTGGGAGAAAGAATTATGTTGTCTGGCGAGAGAAATCTCATCGAAGAAGTGTTTCCAGAAACGGGCCACGTGGTAATGGACGGGAGGAGCAGCGTAGCCTGGCATCACGATTCCCGTCATGTTATTCGATTTCCGCTTAACGGATACTGTAAACTTAGTTCAATTCAAGCTATCACGAGACTTCTTAATGTAGGCTATCAATTAGCAGCAAGTCATGGAGGTGGCGTGGATAGTCAACAGTTTTCAGAGTACCTTTTTATTAGGAAAGCATTACCAGGGTAGAAAAGCATCAAGGACATTCTTTCGCATCATGCTTTCTTTATTTCTCATTGTTTGTCACCTTTGATGTGAAAGCCGCGCAATCATTGTTGCAAGTCACGAATAGCATTTACCCTAAACACTAGTTTGATTTACATAACTCGAGGGAAAGTGTTCTACAAATTTACATGTTACTGCAGATTAGTCTGACTGTATTACATTAATATGATTCAAGGCATGTTCAGAGCTTATCATTACGTTGAACAGTTAGTTTGAAAATCATAAGTTTAATTCTTATCATTACACACGTCCTAATATTTTTTTGGTAATTAAAAAGTCGAATTCGTAGTGAGGATAGTCCCACAGTAGATTGTACAATACCTTTACACAACACTAGAGCTATTCTAGAATTGAAAGTATGCATGTACTAGTTTACCCTTTCTCAGTTCGCTAAACTGGGCTCGCACTTTTAGTAGAGTTGTATTCCGTATTCGATGTACATGCCAAAAATTTTGCAAATAAAATGTAACTCG
The DNA here is from genome assembly GCA_009869925.1 of Thalassaphorura encarpata. NCBI lineage: Eukaryota > Metazoa > Arthropoda > Collembola > Poduromorpha > Onychiuridae > Thalassaphorura > Thalassaphorura encarpata. The sequence continues at coordinate 4,078 of WJEZ01003302.1, forward strand.
AATAAAACATACAAGCAAGCTGTTTCAAAGTTTCACTAAGGAAAATTCTGCTTTGCAAGATCTATTGCCGTGCCGAAAGTAGTAATGACTTGAAGATGCGAAAGTATCTACAGTTTCCGTTTAAAACCGCCAATTAAGGGTTCAATTTTAAATTTTTTGCCCTGAAGACAGGACTTCGCTTTATATGAAGGATGGAAACAACTTTTACTCAACTTAGGGCAAATGTTCTTGTTTCTTCTCGTTTGTTGTGAATCGGAAAAGCTAGTTTGGGTAAGCGCAGACCGTTTGTCCAACTAGAATCACGTCTATATCTATTTTCGGTTATTTTATTTTGTTCTGGAGTAGATGTATTCAGGTTCTAAATTAGTACCTTTTTAAAACCTTTAAGTAAAAATGACTTTAATAAGCTTTAAGAATGGCTGAACGGCTAAAGTCGGGTAAGGATGCCAGTAAGATATGCATTATTCTAATATAATTCGAAAGTACCAGGTGTAATTCCAGGTTAATCTCAAATGTTATAGTTTGAATGCTAACATAAGATCACAGTAAACTATAGCTTTACATAGGGATGAGTCGTATTTACAATACCATACATGAGCATAAGATTGCAAGATTCGATTTTAGCCTTGTAACATTTGGACGTCTCAGGACAACCTTTCTTCCGGAATGGTAGTAACTAAGGAGACGATTCATATAAACAAAACAATCAAGTTGTCTGGAATTGGCAGTCTGTAGCATTGAGCGCCACGAGAAGTTCAACGTCCAAGGGAGTTTAAAAAGTAATAGTTGTATTCGAAGAATAACCATCAGACTTCTGAATTTAGCAAATTAATTTTAATAAGTCTGAAAAAAGATGCCGTCTAAAAAGAAGAAAGGGAAAGGGAGAGGGAAGAGCAAGGGAAAAGGAGGTGGAGGAGGAAAGAAGAAAGGAGGGAAAGTTATCGATGGCCTTTCAACGAGTGAAATGTCGAGGGAGCAACTCCTTGGTCATATTAAGCGACTCCAGGTAAATTACCTAACATTCACTCAATGTAATGAATTCATTGAGATGACTATTACTGGTTTCTCCAATATGAACACAAACAAGCAACTTTCATGTGTTATATGGATGCGTGAGAAAAATCAAATGTGAAGTTTTTTAGTAATATTGCTTGTACTATTAAAACACTTAATCAAATAATTCGACGCAATGTTCTATGACCATCTGATAAATATGATGAATGAGGATAGACTTTATTGAGGTAGTTATGAATCTTAATTCTCATGCACTTTCTGACCAGGCCGAGATGGAAAGAGAGAGAGAAGAAAGGAATTTCTTCATGTTGGAACGCGAGAAACTTTTCGCCCTCTGGAATATGGCTATTGAGATGCTGTCCATGGAAAAAGAAAAAGCAAAACTGGCTGAGATTCACATGGAAGCTGTAAAGTCTAATTTTTACATTTCTATATCTCTAGTAGTTTCAATTCGTATTTCTTGTTTCTTTAGGCTGAATTAGAAAATCAGGCAGAAATTAATCTTGCTAAACAAAAACTTCGATTCATACTTGCCGAACAATCTAGTAAAATCGGAATGGTTCGGCTTAACCAACTGCAGAAAATGAGAATCATACAAAACGACGCTTGGACGATTCAACAGACTATGCAAGAATCCTTGGATGCAAAAAGGAGAGAACAGCGCAATGCGGAATTAAGTCTTCTGGAGTTATTGAGACGAATGAGGATGGAACATTCTGATCAGATATCTGATCTCCATAAACAATTTATGGATGAAGCTCGCCGCATTGAAGTAGCTCTTGATAGAAAAATAACAAAAGATAGAGCTCGCGCAGAAATAGATAAAAAAGAAGCCATGTCAGAACAACGAATTACAAAAGAGCAACAGCTTGAGCAAATGCTTCAATTGCACGAAAAACAACTGTTGGACATGAAAACTTTCTTCAACGATTTGGCAGTCAACAACTTTGCAGTTCTGTCAAGCCTGCAACAAGAAATTGAAGCAAAAAAGGCACAGGAACAAAGGCTTAAGAGAGCGCTTAAAGCTGCTCAAGAAAAGCACGCAAGCCTATTAATTCCGTTGAGGGAAAATGAACAACGACTTCTCGATTGGGCAGATGATGGAAGACAAGTTGCACTCCTTCAACGTGAACTTCGAAATGTTGAGAATCAGGTATGATTATTATTAAGAACAAGATTTTTTTCAATGTGTAATGATTTTAATTTGATATATATGGAATAACTTAGTTGGAAAAGAATAGACGACGAACTCATTTATTGGACTGTACCCATGAGGCCTTACTGGAAAGATCAACCTTTGTTCGCCAAGAAAGAGATGCACTTAAGGCAGCATTTTCATCTGCCTTAATAGAAATGCAAAAAAAATCATCTCTCCAGCGCCTGGTACTCGAAATGAAACTCCGCGCAGTGAACAAAGAAGGTGGACTTGCTACCGCATTTAATGAGCAAATTGTCAAAGGGTCCAACGATGGTGTTAATTACATGGGCCAATTCTTGGACAGTTTGATGGAATCACGGGCAGAAATTCGTCGCAATATTTCGGATGGAGCTACAGAATTTCAGAACACATATCTAAATTTAAGGGATACACTGGCCAATGCATCAGTCGATCCTGATGAGACTGCTTACCAACTAAAAAAAGTTGGAGCAAAAGCAAGGGTTAGAGAAGAGAAGAAGGCTCCACCGAAACGAGAGCATGGTCGTAAAAGTCGCCAGAGCAGCGTGGCAAGTCACCGACACTCTAGTGTCAGCCGGGGTGATCGGGAGTCATCTCCTCCGTAGGGTTGAAACAGTCATATTAAGAGTCTCACATCTCACTACACTAAAGGGAATGTGATTAGTACTATTTGGCCAATTTTACACAAGACACAAGTAGTAAGGTAAGTAAAGCTAAGCTTAGCTTTACTTACCTTAATAAGTAGAAGAGAAGTGAATGTTAGCGACGCTAAGCTCTTGAAACAATAAAACCCAGCAACTAAAGAATGGTTATTTCATTAATTCACAAATGAATACAGATTTAGGACGTTTTCACTTTCGCTTTCACCTTACACCTGTCATGTCAACCAATTGTTATTTATAATCAGTAGACCCTTCAAGTTCAACAGAATAAGAATGGAATAAAATTATGACTTTCGACGAAGTCTTTCTTATTGTAATATTGTGGAACATTTTTTTAAAACTTGTACTCTTACTCGTAAAATTAGTAGAGATAACGATATCAGGGTTGTCGGACTACATAATGACGTATTCGGATTACTGCTTATACACTGCAATGATGAAATATTGTTTAACAATCGTGAAAAGTACAAAAAGTAGTATTGCTGAATTTAAGTTAATCTTAGATACTGTGAGCATCGACCTTTTCACTGACTAACCTAAGCGTCGTCAGCACCTTCCAGGTTCCACCTGAGCTTCTTCGAAGACTTACCCGAGTTAGCTCGTCAGAACCTTGATTTCCCCAATGTAGGTGTCACCAAGTGCAAAACCGGGATGAGTCGCTCACAGTAAATGTTATACCGTAGTATTAGTTACTGTATGAAGATTTCATAAAGTTTTTCAGCCTCTTGCTTGGTTTCACACTTTTAAGCGGAAACAACGATTACTAAAGGTGAATGTTTCCTTCATCATTAAAAGAAATCTCTCGAAAATATTGCAGATAAAAATTTATTAACAAATCAATTAGTTACAATGCTCCTTCCTCGTGCTCGTGCCATGTTTCATATATAGACCATGACGGGTTATCAGAGGTAATTAAATAATTAAATTTACCAGCTGCGAGTGCTAATCCTATGACACATATTAATAATTCTACTCTCCTGGTATAGGAGCGCGTGGCCTATTGGTCAAGCTTTCCAAGTTATTATAAACGTCCCTGTCAGAGGTAGTGTTCTGATTTAATGCTTGTACTTCGAAACCATTCACATAATACTATTAGCAAATTGTCTACTGTCTCGACTGTGCACTCAGTTTCATCTGGAGGATTTTAGTAGGTTTAGCCAAGGAAGGAACTGACACATGTCGGAGTCGGAGTGTCAGACTGACACGGCAAGACAAGGGAATTTAATATTTGCTCGAAACAAATTCGCACTACTGGAGTCTGAGCTGTTCGGCTGGCGTATTGTCTGGATTTGTACTTGTAGTCAACGCTTGAATTAGAAATATTTTAACAAGAGGTTCGGTGTAGCAGCAGGATACATTTGAAGTCGAACGTGTTCTCCATCGCTTGTATCAAATTAATTCTAAAATTCGCAGTACCATTTAACTCTTATAAAGGGATGCTTGTAGCTGGTCTTACTATTCTGGTAATTATTTTGTTTTAATTATGCGAGTTTTTATGTAATTATCAACTTATGGGTAGGCCTATATTTGACAGAGGCTTCAAATCGAAATATTACGGTATTCTTCAGTCACTAAATTAACGCGTGGAAGCCTCACAACACTTTGTGCGTCAGTGTCCATATGAAAGACGGAAATAAACAGAAGGTATAAAGGAAACAATAGACAATGGCTTCAATCATCATCATGAGACAACAGAGGACATAAGGATTTGGCCATTCCTGAATAGCAACCATATAGTGATATTAATGGTCTTGGCAATTTTGACTGTTAGATTAAACATTTGTTTTCTCTGAAATGGTCGGTTCACCTCTAATAAAATACAAAAGTAACAACGAAGATGAAATTATATTGAGGCATTTATTTTGAAGAAGTCAGAATTGTCATACAAATTCATAATTTTAAATATAGAAAGTGTTCGTTCCCTATAAGTCAAATGGTTATTCCCGAGACTGTAACAAGTTCCCAGACTTAAGTGTAAATCCATTACCACTGAAAGGCACAAAGCTGTGGCTTTCCTTCCGTTCAGCTTGTGCTTTCTTATTGATGTAATATTGGAAATTCCGTGGGAACTGAAGAGATCCGGGCGTGTAATCATAAGCGGGAACACCTCGCTGGCGTGTGAAGTTTGGCTGACCAGGATCTTGAGTTGTTACTTTCCCATCCAACCTATTATTAATGTCACACACAAGGGAAAGCGTCTTGGCATTAACACAATAATTTACATGATCAATCATTCAAAGGAAATTAAATTCAGAACTCATCCAACCTGTTGCCCGTGCCGGCGAATGGGCGAAAAGTATTCTCCGGAAGGCCTAGAAGCGTATTATCTTCAAGCGCAGCTTGAGATTGCGGACGTTTGGGTTCCACGTACCCTACAGGAGGAGCAAAATCCACCTAAAGATGCAAACAACAGTAGTTATTATTTAGCCATTAGTTGTATGTGTTTACGAAATACGTTATTCTACTTGTGGTTGAAAGCTGTCGAAATATAGTTCATATTTAAAAAGATAATTCCAAAATATTCAAATCCGGACTTATAAAAATTTAATACTCAATGTACACAGTATAAAATCTGGTAGTAAGTACTACCGAGCACTTACGTCCATGTCACATTCTATAATGCTGACAGCAGGGCCAGGTTTCGTTTCCAAAATTCGAAGTTCGTAAACCTTTCCATTATACATGACAGCTATAATATCCCCGGTGGAAAGGCAATTCCAATTTCTGAGTGCATTCTCAAGCATGGCTTTCGGGTTTGTAATATCCAAGAAATCAGCCGATTGGGGTTCAAACTTGGCAAACTGTGCAACTGGAAGCGTTGCGCTTCGAACTTGGATCATGTCTCCAGGGCGTAGATGTAAATTTTTCATCATCTAAGTAGACGAAAGAACATAACACAAATAATTCTGGAAGCCTTAGAACAAGATATCATGAGTTCCTACCCATAATGGAACATAACACTTATTAAGGTCTGCTATGAATTCCAATACACCACAATGAGATGTTCGTTCTGTGGCTTTGCTTGTCAATTGGAAAAGCATAGGATAAGTAACATTCATTCGTGTCAAGTGCTGCAAGACGGAAGGTGGAAGGATAACTGTAATGTAATAGCGAAATACAATAATTTATTATTCAATCGCGTACTTATTGCTTATTTGACCCACAATGAAAAATCGGAACAGATCAGTGCTAATTATATGGGACGCAATTTGTCTTACTTTTCCCTCCGTTCTCAACGTCATGGCGCTCGTGTCCCGGCATCATAGCGACTGGAAAGCATTGAAGCATCACATTCAGAGGCTGCGGAACCATGTGGCGAATAACTCGATTGGACGTGGACCTAACTCCAAGGCTCAGCAATCCTCTGAATGAATGTATGTCTTGTGGAATAGCTTCTGAAACGTCATCGTCACCCAAAATATCATCATCAGGATCATCAGCCATCATAATCGTGCGCCTCAACCTTAATAAAAGGTAATTAAAACTTGTCTTCATTTCAATACAGCATATCGTGCAAAAAACTTAAAAATATACCATTTGATAAACGCCAATATATAGAGGACAAATTACTATTATTATGTTTTTATTACTGTTGTATATTAAATTTAATTAAAAAATAGAATAAAAATTTAATAATTAAAATTAATCGAATAAAACATTCGAATACAAATGTGAAGTTTACAGAATTGACAACGAATTTGTACTATTAAGTTGACAAGGAAACTTCTGCACACTAACCTTCTAGAGTTAGCACTATCAGCTGTTCCTTCATCGGCCATTTTATTCGAAACCGTTGAATTCGGTATTGTATTTTGAATGAAACCCAATCCAACACCAACTCTTTCTACAGCTGCGTCTGGCACACCTCCTGTTCTGTAAATGGAGTGCAAATTTTAACCAGTCTGTTAATTTAACTGTTAGTAAAATAATAAAATGATTACTAATCTTTTACCATCAGTACGTACCAGTAGCTTATACCTTTCCGTCCTCCTCACGTCGGAGTCTTGTGCCAACTGCCCAGACGAGAGGTCCTGAGCCAACTAAATTTTGTTCGCGGCAAATTGGCCCGGGAATTCATTCGTTCGAGTAATCTATGGCAGCGCCAAAATATCAACCCGGAAGGCTTCAGGAATTAAGAAGAAAAAAATTTCACCTTTTATTTAAAACTTTTCCATCCATCGTCGCCTAACCTTCGGACTGTAGA
>WJEZ01003303.1:0-11131 GCA_009869925.1 Thalassaphorura encarpata
TGATGATTCAGTTTACTCAAAATTTAAGGAGGAAACATGCATAACAGTAACAGTATGAGCTTTGTAAACATTTTGGCCAACAGTTAGTTATACTGCATAATTTTATTCGTCATGATTTTAGTGTCAGTTTATATAACGAACATGAATGTCCAATGCAAACAAACCTATTCCGAAAGGGGTCAACGTCAGAGCAAAAGCAGAGGTTTCCATACGGATAAAATCCTTTGGTTCCCCTTGGGTAAGTTTAAACTTGTAGCCACTGAATTGGAATTATCCATTCAAATTGAAATTAAAAACATGAGAGTTTTTCAAAACGAGCTCAATCACAAAATATCCGAATCAAATCAAAACAAGGATTTCAAAATCTGACACTCCCGGCGCCAAAATTCTCAAGCCTTGAGGCAAGGAAAAATGAGCCAGCGGGTGGGCGAATTGAAGCTCAAAATCAGCGTTCTATCTTTGTTCAGCTCAGGTCATGGAGGTTAACTACTATCAGCATCAGGTCACATTAAAGAAAAACCATTCCAATTTTCAATTCACTTCGAAGTAGAGTAGTAGATTTTCCAATGAATTCAAACCTCACTCCACTTTCCACTATAATAACTTGATGCCGATAAATGTCCAAGAACCAAAATGGTCACCACCACCACTACATATTAAAAGGTTTCACGCAGGGTAGGGAGGACCGGCGGGTCATAACATAATCATAAATTATAAGTCCGTGTCACTTGGTTGGACTAGGACTAGTCCCACTTATAATTTCATTTCATTCCACATTCCAGGACACTGGAGTTTTATGAGGACTTGAGGACCAACCAAGACCAAGGGAGAAAGGAACCATTCAAAATGTTATTCACTGATTAGAATCTACGAACGAGGATGGAGGACAACCCAAATAAAACTCCTTAAAACACTATGGGTTGGTTAATCGTAAACATAAAGCCAGACTTGTACTTGCTTTTGACCGCACACGAGAGTTTACAATTAACTTGTCCAGTCTACAGTCTAAAATAAGTTGTCGGACCACTCAATCCCAAATTTCGTTTAGTCACAACTTTTCAGATCCTTGGAAGCCATATTGGGGTTTAGAAATTACAACAGAGCTTGTCTGATTTGAGCATAACCGTCCTACGTAATTGCACTTTGAACTAATAATTTCACATCGTTGAATTATTTTCTGAACAGAGCCTATCTCAAAATCTTTCTAAGTATGGCGGCACGAGAATTCCTTGCTCCAACTTGAACACATTGTTGGCGTTGCGTTGGTTCAATATAAAATTATTTGTACTTTTTGGTGATTTCACCGCACCACACAAAAAAGAGGTCAGACCTTAGGCATGATTTGTACGGACCGATTCGATTCAAGCCATTCCTCCCACAAAACTGGAACTAATAAATGCTTCGTACGTACTCTCTGCTCACTCTGACTGATTCTATTGAGATGTCAAAGTGACTGGTTGGTGGGGAAGTGAAGTAAAGTTGAATGGAATGAAGTATCCCAAAGAGCAAGAAGTTCCTTTAGGCATAGCATGGGTTGGACTTGGACCGTACCGTCGTCGTCCAAGAAGAAGTACCAAGACAAGAAGACAACATTCAACAAGACTAACCCAAGAAGAGTATCCCCTTCTTCTGCCTATACTCTCAACATCCGACATGGACCATTTTCTTAAAGCCTTCTTCTTCTTCTTCCCTCTTCCTTGGGCTTGGGCTTCCTTCCCCTTGCCTTGGGAACTATAAATGTCAGGCCACTCTTACATGTTGAAGCCAACAGTAAATGTCTTAATCAACTCACAATTATTTCCTTCATTATACCAGTAGTTAGGCTAATTCCTCATTGATCGCATAATCGTATCAGTTCATTACTACTACTCTAGTTTGATTCTGAATATATAAAGTTCGCATTTACATTGAAACCTTCAAAATTCAGAATTAATTAGCCGACCTAATGACTAATGACTGACTAATGTTTAACGATTCTTCTGAATCTATCATAGATCTTTTTAGACAATTACAAGGTATCCCTTTCAAAAATACATCCGGAAACTTTCCATCAATAATATTGAGACATATTTGCTAGAATCGACTGACACATTTCCTGATGTCCACAACATGCAATACTTCGTATAACAACAGCTTCTTTTTCTAACAACAACTCTATTATGTATGACGAAGAACGGATCCAGTACTAGCATTATACGATACGAGTCAGAAAGAACCACCCTTGGGATATACCTTTCTTCCTTCCTTCCTACAAAATAAGATCTACTACTTGCCGCCTTAGTCGTAGTGGTTGGAGGTGCAATAACAAAACACAAAAAGGGTCTCAGTCAGCTAGCTATCTTTTCAAATGAATCCAATCCTAATGCCAATGCCTTGGAGCCTCTTCCGATATGATGCGACCCAACAAGATTCAAGATTCAGCGTAAAATGGCCAATTAAGGGAGGGTGTCGGAAAGATTAGCACGCTCTTAAAGGTTTTGTGAATTGGAAATCATATTTCATGGAAGATATTTGGGGTACTACCGGTACATGTATAAGGGAACGATTTATTTGGAAGACATAGTTCGTACTTCTCTGGAAATCTTCTTTGAAACTTCAGCTGGCATTCCGGTTCAACGTATTGACTGTCTATTATCGGTACACGGCTAATTTTTCAGCAAAATTTCTAAGCAGGATAAAGTATAGGTTAGAAGGTCTCCAGATCGATAATGTATTTCAAGGAATCTTCTAAGAACCGTAAACTTAAAACTTCTTTGCAGCGGTCTCGAACTTGAGGACCCAAGTGCAACAATTGCCCGGCCGCCGAGCCGTGGCAGTACCCGAGTTGAAGATTAAGATGAGAATCTCTTCATTTCATGGTTTGAGCTTTTGCTGGGTAGACTGACTGAGATATGCCAGTCTGGTCATGGGATGGCTGGGGTGGTTTAAGGTTTTGGAATGAAGATGTTGAGAGAAAAGAAGAACTTGGCAGGAGGTCTGGGGCGGGACCACCCAAGAAGAACCCGTCCGACCGTCCAGCCAGATTTGGATGCTGTAGCTGTTGTAGCAGGTACTCGTTTTACGAGTTAACAGAGACTGGCCGCTTACAACTTACTTATTCAACCCGTTGTTATTCTTACATTGCATTTGTTTGTGTATGTGCTAAGGATGATGGAGTCATTATTGGCGAAAATATCTTAATTTCATTTCCCTCCTCCGCTCCATTCCAACCTCATGATGAGTATGCATTTATTTTTTATACTTGGAAACAGAATAGCTCCAAGCTCAGTTCAAGTGTTTGGCATGGCATGGCATGCGGTCGGGAAAACACATTAAAATTTGTTTATTGCAAAAGTAAATGGTAGAAGATGTAATGGAGGATAATGATCATGATCAAGGATCAAAACATGTAATCCTCATAATTACTTCTTCTACCTGGTATTGGCAAAATCTTGATTTCAATTTATAGAAATCCAAGTCAAGTGTTCAGATATTTATGCAAATCAGGTTGGGATTGAACCCCAAGACCCAAACCATCCGGTAGCAAAGGCAAAAGCAAAGTAGCAGAAAATGTCATTTGTTGACCAAACGCTCTGTCGAGATTTGATGGATGAGCCTGAGCAAGTTATAAGAAAGTGACAATCAAAATCTGCTTGCTTTGATTTATTGTTGAGCTTACTTAGATAAAGTGCCATGCACTGTATAAAGTTTTATCTGTGAGATTCAAAAATCGCTGTGCCACTTTCAACTTCAAGTTTTCACATTACAATGTTTCAACCAACTAGTGTTGGACGGGGCAGGGCAGAAATAGAACTCAATTTGGGTTTGAGTGATACAAAATAGTTGAGTTACGACTGACAGTGATATTTTTTATTCTGTTGTGGAGTAATAAAATATTATGGTGTTGTGACCCGAGAGTGCAGTTTTATGACCAGCGAGCAGCAGCCAGCAGTTTCTTCCATTGCCTTGTCACGGTTCGGCTGTGGTTATGGTGTGTCTGGTATGTATCTTAGGATCGGCAAGTGCCAGCCAGGTGTCGAAATGTGACACCCGAAAATCTATTGGTCCAAAAGCCAAAAGGTTAGCTGGCCCTTGGCTTGGAAAAGTTAATTGCAATGAAGACGAACAAAGTTGCCACCCTACTGCTGAAATTTTAAACCCGCCAAATTGAGCCAGCAGTGAAAAACGATGCTTTGAAACATTTTAGACGCACATCCGCTCTATTCCATCTGAGTAAAATAAAATTCGGTAATTCCTCTGTCACCAGATTATTGTCACCCTATGGTTCTTATCCAATTTTGAATTTGACCGTGTCTAATCAACAATTTTTAAGCTTACATACAAATTCACGATTTGAAACGCTCCACACCCTTTTTTGACAAAATGTATTATTGATGAGTGGATTTGAACTAGGAGGTCTTTGGTAGAATTAGTGGAACGGGACAGAGCGCATTCCAGGGATGTCATGCATGCCAAGGTTAATGCCTTAATTCTAACCTAATGCCTTAATACCTTCTCTTCTTGTACTTCTCACCGAACACATAAAAAATGAATACAACGCATCTCACTACATTTTACTCTCATCTCAACACATGTTGTTGAGATGGTTTAATACTTTGACCCTAAAATTAAGCTCACTCTTCCCCATCTCCAGTCAACCTTAACATTTTACGATTATGGCTTTGAAGTTTAGTTAGAAGATCCTTTTCTCAGATTACCGCCAGGGCTAGGCGATGCGATACGATACAAAGTAATAGGAAGATTACGATTTTGTACGGTTTTACATGTACATGGACATAAGGAGATGATGAAGAATCTCGGACATTCCGTCTCGGCTCACAATAGCATAGTCAGCTAGCCGCCTTACACATCATTATCATTATCAACCCGCCTTGCATACAACTACTCAATTATAAACAGAAACAGACTGGACCGACCCGAATGATCTAATTCCAGAGTCACGGATGACGAACAACATAAATTGATAATTATCTGCTCAGGTTTTACCAGCCCTCGAACCTATTTAAGTATTTTTCGATTTCATTAACAAAAAATGTTCGCATTTGATTCAAAATCGAGAGAATTCGATTCCAAGTCAAAGTGTTAAAAAAAATCAGATAAATTCTAAGCACGGATTTCTTTTTAACAATTTTCCCCTGAGAAGTTTGAATCTTTGCATAAAAAGCCCGACAGACTTTATCCGCCCATAGTCAAATCTCTGCTCTCAAGTAAAAAATGGGCATCTCACAGCACAGCCCACACCTTTTAGCTTCACTCAAACTCATAGGAGAGAGACTTAACTTCTGTACGCCTTTCAGAATTTGTCACGACTCTTATTATCCGCCATATCCTGTCTCCCTGTCCAAGAAAGAGGAAAACATCTTCATTTATTTCCAGACACGTCATTGCTACAAGAGCCTGAGTCAGAGTCGTCTTAGAAGACAACCTACTCTTTTCATTCTTTCACGAAGACTGGACTTCATACGACGATGAAATGTATCTATTCACAAAATCCAGCTTTCCTTTTATCCGTTAACACCTTGACCGACTCGAGTGGGTAGGGCCAGGCCAGGCCCTATCTTTCCTAGCATTCCTCTACAGATCTGGGTGATATTTCTTCTTCCTGACTTTTGTTAGCCCATGTCATCCCGAAAGTGGGATTGGCACTTGTCTCGTCTTCGCCTGCGAAACTTTGTATCTTCATTTCATTCTCCAAAAAGGCAAGTTTCAAGACAAGTCAGATTTCAGGCTGGTTGTCTGAAGGCTCAAACTAAGGGCCACAAACCCCATCTGGTAACTCTCTTTTGAACTATGAGATTAAGTTGTCGAATCGAAACTTGAAAATGCATCTCGTTTTGAAATCTTATGATTTTCAGGTTCAGCGAGACCTAATGCATACGAAATTTTGCTCAAACCCTAACATATTGCGAATTTCCCGATTAGCTACGATACGATCCAACGAAATTTTATACAAATGATTTACAACCAGTCAATTAGCTCTTGGGAAGAAATGCCTTTGAGATTTTCAGCAAAATTGGGACTCGCGGCTCGACTGAGTGGGTCTCAGTAAGACAGAGGCGTCAAAGTCAAGTTTCTTCCATCAGTCATCATCAAATCTTTGGAAGGAAGGGCAAAGGACTAGAAACAATTGACAAGGCGCCTAAGGAAATATATAAATGAATGGAAAGACACATGGAGGACATGGCAGTAGTAGTCGAGTCAGTCAGTCCACCCAGAGAGGCAATCAGGCAATTACTGAGATATCTCTTAGGACTAGAAACCCTTGAGTACATTGGGTAGTAGTAGTAGCAAGCTTGCCAAAGGCTCGGCTCGTGAGGAGAAAAGGTTGGGTCATATCAAAGGAAGTACACTTGAAGGGCTCCTGCTCCTTGAGATCATTCCCTCATTTGCTTGCTTGGGTCATCGATCGCCCTACCTACCTTACCTTCGAACACCGGCAGTTCTCTTCCTCACTCAAAGCCAATTATAATTTATGGCACTATGGGTCGGGTCACTCAGGTCAGCTCAGCTCGAAATGAAAAGGTTGGCAAAGATTGAGACGGGATGGGAGGCCTTGAGTTTTCTTAGCAATTGATGGGAAATTAATTGACATGGTGGGTCAAAAATGTATTTTGTAAAAATACGATGATGAATGTTTGGACCAAACATTCCCACCAGTTAAATTTTTATCCGAGGGAATCTTTTTACCCAAGCTTCAAAAATCTGATGCTGGAATGGGAAAATAACAATAGAGACCACACCACAAACTACTACGCTACGCTATGCTGCTATTTTAAGATTTGATCCTATCAAGATCAGAGAGAATACTTTGCTCTTTTTGTATTGTGTTTTCTATTGTAGTGAAAAACTGTCATTTCCTTTCCTAACCGTTGGATTTCAGTTCCAGTTGCAACGATTCAACAATCGATTCATCACACCTTTCATTGACTTGACTCTCCATGCGTTCCTTACTTCCAAGGCGGTCTTCTTTCAGGTCCTGAAATCCATGCTTATGCTAATGGACCATGTCCCCTTTATGCAATGTCCGTAAAAAGAACAAAAGTTCTCAAAGGAAATCCCTTGGATGAATTATACCGTGTGACACTGACACTTTTAGGACATTGTACAAGAATCAAAGAAAAGGCCGAAGAAAACTATTCCTTGCCTGATTCAATCAATCGTGTCAAAGACCAAGTCAAGCTGCCCAGCCCAGATGACTTCTTTGGGAAATAAATCGGTAGTTAGGAACAGCAAAGCTTCAAGCTTCCGTCTTGTGATAATAGAGATTCACTTGGATAAACACTTTGAGGAATCTCCGAACAAGGGCTTGGAATTTTTAGCTCTATCTAAGGACAAGTTTCGGCTTGGGCTATGCCCTTCAAGCCAAGTCAACTTCAACGTTGAATTCCTTGTCAACTTGAATTCAATCAAAAGTCAATGACCAATCAATTCCATTCAGTAGTCTACTTCAAAGCGAAAATACATAGCTACTTTGATGCAATAACAATGTAGTCATTGTAAATTCCAGCATGACCAAAACTTGTTTTGTAGCCTAGATTTTAAAATGCTACCATGTGTTCAGGTTTGCATTTAATTTTGACAGACAGATGAAACAAAAATTTTGCAATTTCCTATTGCATGCGAGCATGGTATTAACTGAACTGTCATTTAGCTGCTCGAATGATTTTGGCAAGAAATTTTCATAATCACTTATGCTAACCCCTGGAGTTCTCCATTAGGAAAGCGACCACCCTACTAGTGTGCATTAATTGGATAGAGATCCTTGAAAGCTAATGTTAAAAATTCCTCAGGCTCAAGTTGCCAAAATAAATACTTCAAAAATTATTGTTTTTCTTTCAGTTGTGGATACAAAAAAATCCACTATGCTCTGGTAAGTTTAAACTGCATGTTGGTGGAATTTCGTAGATGAACATTCCTTAGCCTTATAAGTAAGATAAGAAGCTCTCCTGGTCTCAAGTAACGTAACGTGATAAATGAATAAAGTAAATAAACAAATGTAATGAATGAATTCAACACCGGAAGAAATGTGGACGGAACTCCCTACTCATAAGCTCAAGAGTTTCTCGACTCATTAAGTGTCACTACATACAAAATCTTCAACAAAGTCAACACTTAAAGAAATAACTCTTTCATCGTGTCTTATCTGAATGAATCAAAGATCTGGTCGTAGTCGCACACAGAATTCCTTGTGAGATTGAAATGCAGTAGAATAACTTTATAACGCTCGATTCATACAAAGCATATTATGAAAACTGCCCTGCTAAATCTAAAATAAAAAATTGTTGATTCTTTCGTCTCAATCCTTTTCTTCTTTTTTTTCCGTTGAGTCAACAATGCCTAATTTCAGAGTGGGTGTGAATAGATCGACTTTAACAAGTTGGCAAATATTTGTCCAAAGTTGTAAGAGTACTTTAAAAATAACAAGTGCCAAAATTGAAAAGGGCTTCTGTGTTTGTCAAATATTTTTATGTTTACCCTCTTGTTTCTAGGAATTAGAGAAAATGCCCGTTTAAACTTATGAAGTTGGGCTTGGACCAACCACCCATGAGAAATGTGCATCTTTTACCCTTGACCAATTAAAAGGTCAGAGGTCACCACCAAGCCAGACAGACGCTACGCTGGTTAAAGATCAGAGCTCATGCATGTCATGCAATTTCCCATATATTACTTCACTTTTTCAACAATGACATGTCAAGTCCCAGTGGTTTCTTTGAACGTTGATTGCTTTATTAAGGAGAAAGACATGTGTTTTGCGGTTTCGTCTCCGTGTTTGGTTCATCATCACGGAACAACAATTACAATTCCATTCTCATCCATCCACCCATCCTTCCTAACCATTTATTTCCCATTGTTCCCTACATTCAGGAGACATAACGAACGCGTCACGACGAACAGACTTGTATTCACTACAACTCTTTTCAATTCAATTCTTATTTACTAGAATTTAACTCTTAAAGAAAAAGCAAAGCAAAAGAGTTGAGAATGTATAAACAGAAACTCATTTTCATTCATTCGCCATTGACACTTCATACGGCCTGCCTACTTGCTGTGTTAACTTTATACAACTCAATTATCCATTGGAATTGGAATGTCGTACATCAACCGCCCATTAAATGCAAAATCAAATCAAAGGCACAGTGTGGATCCTCGCACAGAGATGCACACAGCCAAACTGCCGCAATTTTATACACAAAAGATTCCATTTTGGCAAGTTTGGTGTGATTTTCATGCAAGTACATGTACATGCAGTCGAGATTTAGGAATGGGAATGCAGTCACAATTAAAAATGTACACAAATTCACATCAGACAAACAAAAGTTGCAGAATTTTTATTATAAACTAACATTGACTCACCAAAGCTTTTTTGATGAACATGTTGATCATAATGCCAGGACTCCTGGATACAGATGCCTTGAGTTTCCCACAATCCTCAAACTGGTAAGTTGATGATTCAGGTTTAGTAGCAGTGGCGGCATTCCTTGTTGTTTCGTCCATGGCTCATTTGGAATTTAACCGTGTGAAACAAATGGCAAATTGCCAGCCAATTATTAAACACTGGTTTTAAAAAACGAGTAGGTAATTGTGCCGTGAGAACGGAACGGAAAATGGAACTGGCAACTCAAATATAAATTTGTTTTTATTTTCTAATTAAGTCTGAACTCATAAAACACAAACACATACAATTTGTTCTCAGATAAAACACTTTGTTATTAAATTGTATTTAATTAGCAATCAAGGTTTTGGTTAAAACCTTTAATGCACTACACTGGGTGGGCTAGCTGGTTCAAGTAGCCCCGAACTGAAGAGAGACAAATTTTTTCACACGTTCTTTCCAATCCAAGATTAGCATATGAAATGAAGCTAAACTTAAGGACTGGGCTTTACTTATCCTGATTTTTCCTTCGAGGGACGATTCGGACAATTAGGAACCCTAAGCTTTAAATCCTATTGAGTTGGTTGGCACTGGCAGGGCAAATTGAAATGTTACGGGCACGGGACTCCCAGTCCGTCCGTCCTATGCCATGCCTAATGCATGCATAGCCAATGTCTGTCTTGACTTGAATGTGACAGAATAATGTTACAAAGTTAAAGTTAGTGGCAAGGGGTTCTCCCAAGGAAGACTCATTTGAGTGTCTTTTCTCCTTAGGAGTCCATAAGTAACTTTTAAGGTAAATCAAGGGATCCGATGGATACCCATCCCAGGATGTTTTTTAACTTGACTGCTTGGTTCCTTACTCATTGCCCCACCGCCCAATTCTTATAGGCTTGGCTTGGATTGGATTACTTAGTTTGAGATTTACATTTTCCATTCCATTATGATTGGGTGAGTGAGTGACTGGGGTGTAATGTGTAAAGTACGTACGTCCGCGACGCGTCTCTATTATGAAAAAGACTTGTATCCATGTCCAAGTTCACAAAGGGATTAAGGGAGGACCACACAGAAGTCGTCGTGTGTGGCCCACTCTCCGAGAAAATCATGTCTCCATGGGTGGTCCCTTCACCTCTCTCTACTGCCAAACCCAAACCAACTCAAAAATACAGCAGAATATATCCTTCTTTCCCTCCACTCAAATCTCAATTTGACTCAATTCCCTCAGTGTCCTCAAACTAGTCAAATTTGAAGCTCTGCTCATCCTCAGACAGACGCACTGGTAGCAAGTTTGCGAAATAAAAATATTGATATTCCTTAAAAAATTAAATCTTAAAGCCAAACCCAGAGCTTAAAGCTTAATTTTGATCAGAAGTCAGGTCAATTAGCTTCGTTTTGTACAAAAGTGAACGAAATAAAAATAAAGTCCAATGATTTACATAGGACAGATCTGAGAATAGCTGCAAATAAAGATACGGAGTTACAGACCAAAATTCTCATTAGAACAAATATGTTCCGCAGAATTACTAAAAGAACAATTTTATAACTGAGCATGTAATAAAGTTAAAATTATTCGTACTGTAATTAATCGTTAAACTTAAGCTTAGCGTTCCAAAACAAAAGAAATCCCTGTGGAATAAAAACTGTGATGAGACATTCAGCGGAGCCAGGAATTGACTCAAAGTGAACAGGAGGAAGAAATCAGAAGTCCTGGCACCAGATGGGAGGAAATCCGAAGAGAAATCCCAGAACTGAAAAGTT
>WJEZ01003304.1:0-11125 GCA_009869925.1 Thalassaphorura encarpata
GATTGAGTCAGGCCGTTCGCTCTGCGTCCTTCTCTTGCGGAAAACAAAGGTGGCGATTGAGTTTGTGTTGCTCAGTGTTCTGCTCTATTCTGTTCACGAGAAATTGCTTTCAATTTAGATTCCTGAATAGCAAACTGATGAGTCGAGATCAAAGTGCGATCAACAAACAGAAGTACATTTGTACTGATGTGATGTATTTGCGATTGCATGATTAGGCAGTTAAATGTCAATGAGGATTCATTGGTTAGGAATTTGGATGAAAGGTTGAAACGAAACCCCAATATTTTACCACTTCCGTCTAGTTCACATGTATTGCACTATTTTTGAGATTTGTCATTGTCATGAGTTGAAATTTAATGTACAATACCTACAGAACAGGAAGTGGGTGTGAAGGATTACCAGGGCACAATATTGTATAGAGACAATAAGACTTACGAATGGAATGAGTGCTGTCTGATCGAATTCAAACGTGTACCTTTGTCACGTCTACATAAGGAATTATCGTGATTATTTCGATTCTATTATGCACTCACTCATCGTGATCAAATTATGAACATTTGTTAATTCAATTTAACCCCTTCAGAATTAAATACAATAATGAAAGCCTAAACTTCAACGTAATTGAATGTTATGAACGCAAGGATGCGAACGTCGTCCAGTAATGTATAATTACAAATTTCAAGTCGAATGAAGACACATGGAATGCATTTATGTTGTTTATAAATAGTATGCAGAAGCATATTAAATTAAATAGCTCAGGTGTGGTCATATTTAATCTTGTGTATGAGTTTTATAAATATCTCACCTTTAAATGCATTTTAATAGTTAGCTAAGGTTAAGTGCTTTGAGAAATGTTTATGGTTTTTATGTGAAGCTGTATTTACTAATTTGACCCTATTTGTACAGAATCATAGCCGATGAGTCCGAAAGCGTAGAGGAGCACTCTAGTGTTGCTCAAACCCGCCTTAAGCATTCGGAAGAAGCTGTAACGACCGTAACTCTTGGAGAATGCTTTGACCTTTACACAACTGCGGAGCAATTGTCTGCCGAAGATACTTGGTAAGTTGAAAATAAATTTATTAATGATAAATGTATTGGCATCATTCTTCCATAAGTCTCAGCACTCATCCAATTTCAATTTCTAGGCACTGCCCTCACTGTAACAGGAAAGAGCAAGGAACTCTAAAAATGATTGGGCTCTGGAGTAAGTTTTACAAAATTGAAACTGATTGTGATTATTGTTTAACACGTGGAATTTATTTGCAGGCGCTCCTCAAGTCCTTGTGGTTCATCTCAAAAGATTTCGACAAACAACCAAAGGAAGACACGCTGTTACAAAACTCTCCTCCATTGTGGACTTCCACCACTGATGGGCTTGATTTGTGTCCCCATATATCTAAGAGGTCCCGTGGTGGTCAGGATGTGGGCGGAGTTAGTACTACGCCGACAAACGGATCTTTCACCTCCAGTCAAGCCTCTTCCCCTATGAATGGTTGTTTTGGATTGGGCTCTTGGAAACATCGTGCCTCTTTCAAGAAACATTTGACCTCCACAGTGTCGAACGGTAGAATGAATAGCATGAATGGATTCCACAATGGATTTTCATTTGAGGATGGTAATTCTGGAGTCCTCTATGATCTTTTTGCTGTTTGTAATCATCATGGCAAAGATCTACAGGGTGGTCATTATACAGGTCAGTTGCTCAGCAGAATTAACTAAGACTAGTGTTGACTTTATGACTAATGGTGTACTTATTGTTTTTCTCAACAGCCTATTGTAAGAACCCGGTTGATAATAGTTGGTGGTCATTCGATGATACAAGGGTCGTTCAATTAGCCTCGGCAGCAGAAGTGAAAACAGCCTCCGCTTATATTTTATTTTACCAAAGGAGACCTGCCGGGTTAAATCCAACAACTCCTTCTTCCCCAATCCCAATTCCTAATCACTGGTGTCGTCCTCTCATCAAGAAACATCATAAAGTTCCCCCCGTCGCCAGACTTCCGCCCTCTGTGAATACTAACAGTAACAATAATAATTCTTCCAATTCTTCAGCAACGAACGGAGAAGTTGAGCGTGAAACTTATGCGGCAGAAGCAAAGAGAGTATTGAGTCAAGTGGATGCTATCGAAACGAATGGTTATCATCATTTGGACGAGACGGAAAATACAGAAAATGAATACAGAGGACATGCCAGGAACCCGCCGCTTCCTACAACAGCTCCACTTGCACAAATTGAGGAGAGTACGACCGTGTATGACATTCATCCAGACATTCAAATCGAAAGTACTGTATAGCACCCAGCATTTGCATTTTAGAACAGTTTTGTACAAACTAGGTCAAAATAGTCAACGATAAAGGAAGTGAGGAATCAATCACAAATTTTGTGACCATGATGAAACTAATGCATTTGGATATGGATTGGAATTAGATGCCAAAAAATTAAACTCGGTTTGAGTCTGACGAACAATAGCAAGCGATGGCATGTGAACATCGAGAGATACTCAGCTGTGTTGAGTAATAATTGAGTGATAGACAAGGTCAAGACAAGGCAAAGGACGACATGATGAGGAAACAGTGATTTTACCTTCCAAAGTGCTGTGACGGTTTGGAAACCTAAAAAATTTACCTTCCTTTGTTTATATATAGTTTTAAATCATTTTGAAATTCTTTAGCTAGCTTGCCTGGCTTGCAACACCAATGCAGTTTATTATTCATTTAATTCATTCACCTCTCACCGAGTGACTTGATTGAATTCATTTATTTCGAAAGTTATAAAAAAGTAATAATTTTAAATGCGCAAGATAATATATATTATTATTAATATTGTTACTTTTGTTTATGTATGTGGTGAGATTGGTGGAGTCTTAAAAAATTCTGTAAAAGTACCTTGAGCTACTTTTAGTAGAAATATTTGGGGATTTTTGGTGTGCTGTGCTGTGTTTTACCTTGCCGTGTGTTATTAAATTTAATACTCTTGTTGGCACTAATTGTATCGGAACGCTAATACAATGAACATAACATAAACCGGACAACAATAATATAAACTGCTTCTGTTTTTTTAATGAAAAAAAATATTTTGTTGTGTGAATTATTTTCATCCTGCTAATGACCACTATCCATTCACTACAACGAAAATCCATCAGAATCCTATCTCCAGAAATTACTGTGACTAATTTGACATGCCGTCTTGATTTTTAACCTAAATCAGCAATATGCAAATAATAAAAACAACAACGATAGAGTCGGATTGCATAGTACGGCCTGAGCCAGTAGAAAAAAATGGTATTCCATTTATTTCATATTTTCCCCTTTCCCATCCCATCCCACTCTATTTATCGTGAAGTCCGATTTGAAACCTTTAAATAAAGTGAAGTGATAAATAAAATTTTAAAGGAAATTATTTGTATGTTACGCTTCTCCCGTCAGGTTTGCGGAAAGCATTAAAGAATCCTCCAGATCTTTTACCACCGCGATGATTATTATTACCTTTTCCACTACGACCACTACGGTCCTTCCCATACTTACCACTACCACTCCGTCCTCGACCATTGGACGAATTATTTCCATCTGATGTGCTAGGGTATCGCTCTGCCTGGATATCTCTAAATTTCTTTGGAGCACTTGGTTCTTCTTCATCATCTAAACAAACAATTTCACCTTCTTCCGCCTCTTCATCTTCCTCGTGCTTTCGTTTATTCCAAAATTTGAGCTTATGAGTCAGGCTCTTTTTATTCTTTTTCCTTTCTCGCTTTTTCTCAGACTTGGACAATGGAATGGTTGGGAGGGGTTTGGCTTGATCTTCTTCGTCATCTGAAGACACGTCAATTAGGTCTGCTCCCACCCCTCCTGACCTCATAGCTTTCCCAATACTATCTTCTTCTTTGGTCAATGGAATGACAACGGGTTTATCATCAATCCACACTTCATTTTTATTAGGCTTCTTACTTTTTATTCTTGCGACTCTCCTCTGCTTGTTGTTTCATAAATTCAGCCTAAAGCATGGAAAATGATGAATTAGATTAAGCTTCTACATAAAAACAATTCAAATATGGAATATGGACTTACGACTGGATTAAACGGTACAAAATCGGATTTTGGCATAACGTTGATTAATTCTTGATTGACAACAGAAAGTTTCTTCAAAGAAGCAGCTTCTTCCGCCGCGGGGTCAACATACAGAGTTTCATAAACAACTTTGACCGTTGGATCATTCATATCCAAACTTCCTTTCTTCTTTGGATCTTTCAAAGTTTCCAATATTTGACAACTTAGCTCGTATCTCTCGAATGCATTGGAAGTTCCTGGAGTTTTGCGGACAGGTTTATATTGACTTGTACCGGGGCGTGACTGAATCCTCCCAGTGTCCCTAGATTTCCTTCCAATGAAAAGAGTTGCTTTTGAGCGGAGTTGAATTCCATTCATGTCTTCAGGGGCTTTACAAGGTTCCGGCCATGTTTTGGTAGTCAAGTCCATATACTGCTTTCTGGACAACTCCGTCCTGATCATCTCCTTCAATATCATGAAGACTATTCATGATAACTACCCAGTTCTTCAATTTCTTTCGTTTCTCAGCCGTTGCACCTTGGACTTTTTCCTAAAATACGCATAATATACAATGCATGTAAATTATTTTAAATACAAAACACAACACCTCGATAATCCAAACTCCTAAAATAAGTATATACACAAACCTCATGAACAGGTAAATCTCGAGCCTTTAGAACTATTCGGTGTAAAATTCCAAGATTGTTGTGAACTAAAGCTGGGACTGGATCACAGCAGGCTAAAATCCCGGTCATTTCCTTTGGCAAAGTTTCAGCAATCATGAATAACATGTGGTTGGGCAAAACGTAGCCCAGACTTTCATCTTTCTCTCTTGCAGTTTCATCTCTCCATTTGTAGATTTCAGTAAAGGCATACAATTGCCTATTATTAAGTGCACGTCTCGTTTTTCGAAGGGCGAGCTGTGGATTTACTGTTGGTTTCTCATAACGCTGCACAAGAAAAAATATTTCAAAATAGAATTCATACTTTCAAGTCTAACTTAAGTTGAAGTTAACAGATTATTTAAAAACGCTAATGAAAAAAATGTTACCTTCAGACAAATCATGTTGGACTCATCGTACACTGCACTCAAAAGATTTTTAAATTTATTCCCATTGCTAATGAGTTCATTTTTCAAAATGTCATAAAGGTAAAGGAGATAATGAGTATCTTGTCTCGCATAAAACAACATGTCTTCAGGCAATGGTCTAGAAATGAAAAATATATTGGTGTTCAGAATTTTAAATGAAATGTTCACTTTCAACTTTAATTTGTAATACCTAATCCTCCAATCAGCCAACTGATATTTCTTATCTACGACAACTTTGCAATATTTGTTGAGAAGGAACTGAAGGGAAAGCTGCTCGAATCCTAATTGCTTCGAAGCCACATACGTGTCAAACATTCCAACAACGTAGAGGCCAAAATCTCGTTGCAACCACTCAATGTCACTCGAAGCTCCGTGGAATACCTGTTGACCAAAGATACGTTTTCATAAAGTTAAAACTGTTGCATTTTGAACTTATCTAAAATATATTACCCAGTCTCTCAGTTACCTTTATTATCTTAGGTTTAGTAAAAACTTGATTGAGAGAACCCAAATCTTCACGAAGGGCAATTGCATCAATAACATAGTCTGAGGTTCTTGTGGACAGCTGAATCACACAAGTTATTCCAAGAAAAGTACGATAAGAGTGATGCTCCACATCCACCCCAATTTCATCAACTTTCAGCAACTCTCCCACAAGCGCTTCTAACTCCTCGGGAGTTTGAACCAAAATCCAGGGATGCGAGTCCATATCAGGTGGAATGCAGGGACGACTAACCTTTGCCATTTGCTTTGAATCTGCCTCCCATCGGTTCAGTTCAATTTGATATGGGTGTCCATAACTGAAAAGTTTATAAGCAATGTTAGGGAAGGAACAATTTAAATTAATCAAATAGAGAACTCACAATTCTTCGTTTTTCCCATTGAATTCTGGAAGAACGGACAAAGGCTTCAAAGAGTTAGGCTTATCCTTCAACTTTGGAATAAATGGTGTCAAACTATTGTCAACAGGCACTTTAAATTTTAGCTGAGGTTTCTCCGTAACACGAATGCGATGAATTGCTTTTTTAATTGGTCGTCCTGGTGGGGCGGGACAAGCCTTTGCCTTCTCCACTACAATTGTTGAATCTGCTGAGTCTTGGCTTGCGTCCATTGGTTTCCTCTTAGCCCAAGTCCCCGAAGGTTTGAAAGATTGAGGAGGTTTTTGATTAACGACAATAATTTCTGACTTTGCGGAAAGTCCCGACGCATCATCCAAAGCTGTTGCCTATAAGTTTGAAAAGTTAATTTACAAGATCAGATAATCTAACCAAAAATGGATATGGATTAAGCTTGGATGTTTATCACATTTTTATAATTAACATACAACATTAATCCAATCATAATCATCAATCATAGTAACAAATATTATGTTGAGACAATGAGGACTTACAATTCTTTCTAAAATATCGTCATTTGCTCGCTCAATAAAATCAAATTTCTCTTCCACATCTCTTCCCTTAAAATCATGAGTCGAAATTTTTGAGTGCTTCAGGAGGGCTTTCATGCTAAATATAACAACAAATACAAATATCCCATTTATAATGCAAACTTTGCAATTTTGTCAGCTATGATATGATTTTAGGACAGGAGAACTTAAAATACCCAGTTGGGTTAGGTGTTAAGTTAGGTTAGGTGAGGTTAAGTTAGGTTAGGTTAGGTGAGGTTAAGTTAGGTTAGGTTAGGTTAGGTTAGGTTAAGTTAGGTTAGGTTAAGATAGGTTAGGCCTGTATGTTAGGAATGTATTTCCTCCCTGAATCCTTAACTAATCTCACCTAACCTAACTTGTAAAAAAGCCGGGACTTGTTAGACTTATTCTCAGTACTCACATAGGCAAAATCCTGGTACGGCTGTTCCTCATTGCCCTTGAGAATTCTGGATATGATTTTTGTAAATCCCATAATGGTCCCGGAGGTGGGAGAGCCTGGAAAGCTTTCGTTGCGTCGTCAATACGTTTAATTCCCTCCTGTAAATCATATCGATCGAGTTAAATTAATTATTAGCTCATGTTATGATTGCAAAGTAGGGTAACTTTATGAAAACACGAAATTACAATCACGTTACCTTAATTACTAACTGTAGGTAGCGTCCAATCAAGAAAAACGTTTTTATTTTATTCTCGTCGGATGATTCCGATAAAATTTAAATGCCTCACCTGTGAGAATTCCTCGACACCCTTAAACCCCAAGATTGCATTGGAGGGAGAGGGTCCTTCGTCTGCCATGATGGATTCAGTCCAGTTTTCCCCAATCAATCAAAGAAAATCCAAAATTAGTTAAAACAAGTTGATCCATGAATAAAAATTATCTCACTCGCTCGACCCACGAGCTCAACATACATTCACAAAGAACTCAAACTTTCCCTCCGACAAAATTCGCTTCTCTTTACCCCAGTCATAATTTTTATTAAAATTAATTCATCAGGCTCATTACTGTACTGTACAACTATTAAGGACGGATTTATTTTTTATTACAAAATTTAAAAATGTACATTCACACAAATCCCATAAATATTGTTAAATTAGTACTATAAAATCATTTGTATGTATTAGTTGAACTTTAGAATAATTATAAAACCGTATAACAAATGTTGATTGCTTAATAAGGTCAAAATTGATTAAAGCGAAGTCATGGCTGGAGGTCGAGCGTAGGCCTTGGGGATAAAA
This sequence comes from Thalassaphorura encarpata, assembly GCA_009869925.1. Taxonomy (NCBI): domain Eukaryota; kingdom Metazoa; phylum Arthropoda; class Collembola; order Poduromorpha; family Onychiuridae; genus Thalassaphorura; species Thalassaphorura encarpata. Next base: position 7,797 of record WJEZ01003304.1, read on the forward strand.
CCGGATTTTCTCTGCTTCGGAGCATAAGCCCAGAGCCATCCGTCTACGGTTTGATTCGTCAAATCCGCATAAACCCAATCTCCACGACGAACTGATAAATCATCATCCACTTGTGCCTATAAATGTTAAAATTTTTGTATTTCTCTACGGATAAACCATTATTAAAATCTGAATAAAAGAAGATTACCTTGTAATCATATAACATGACAAGCTCAGCCCCAACTTTTCCAGCGGATTGAGCTGGTGGGAGTTCTCCAGAAGCTCCGTTCATTCCATTCGGTTCTTTGTTATTTCCATCTATTTTCATTTCCCCTTCGGCATTTATTTGATTTGGTGGATAAACAAATGCAGAAGGAACAAAACCTTCTTGTCCATCAGATCTTACAACCCAAAACCAATCTGGATCGTCTCGATTTAGAACTGTGATCATTTCTCCTCTTTGCACCGTCACATCATTCTCGTCTCTGGCAATGAATGTGTACAAAACGATAAAACGTCCCGACGGATCCTTGTAAAATGGATGCATTTCTGGCAGTGAGTCTACTGGGGTTGGTTGCTGCTGAATTTGTTGTTGAGCTCCTTGTTGTTGAGAATGTGTAGATGATGAGGACGGAGTTGTAGAAATTGACATGGATGAAGCGCCTTGAGAAGGCTCTCGACTTAATTTTTTATTTCTTGAAGTCTCTTTATCTGAAGATCCCTTGAATGGTGCAATGTACGATTCTGGAATAAATCCTTCATTGTGTTTCTTCTCGTCAAGAACATAAGCCCAATCATTCTCTCGATACAAAAGAAATACCTGTTGAAAAGTTTAAAATTAAACACAAGTTGCTCAACCATTATTAGAATCTGCCAACAATTACCAAATCTCCACGCTTTACTTCCAGTTCATCATCAACGCAAGGCATGAAATCGTGAAGAACCATCATTCTGGCTTCTGGGCTCAAACCTAGAACATAAAATCAAAGAATCCAGTTCAAACAAACTATACTGGACTGGACTTATAAACTTAAATTAATGGTCTACTATAAAATTAACTATAGTAGTGGTTACGAACCAGCTTCTTTTTCAATTCCAACTCGTACTAACGTCTCAATGGAGCTGGAGCCTGTGATACGACCCAGTTGGGGAAGGTTGTTCTCATCATCATCTAATTAAAATGTCAAAATGAAGGAAATGCATGAGATCATCTCACTCTCATGTTTAAACACTTTACTTCGGGTTAAATACTTTTACAAATTTTTCCTCTCAGAAATTGCTATAATTACCTTTTTTCTTCTTATTTCTTCGAATTCGGACAGGACAAAGAAAGGCCATTGTTGTTTTATCTTACTATTAAATTTTTACTAACTTCTGAAATCAGTAAAGCAAGTTAAATACTTTGACAAATTTTTCCTCTCAGGAATTGCTATAATATTACCTTTTTTCTTCTTATTTCTTCGAATTCGGACAGGACAAAGAAAGGCCATTGTTATTTTATCTTACTATTTTTTACTAACTTCTGAAATCAGTAAAGCATGTTTGGACAAATGTCAAATTCAGTATTTCAGTTGTGTATTACACTCGTCAGTCTTATAAACTTCAGAATGTGTGTCTCTTTATACTTTACAAAAATCTGAAACTAGCCTTTAATAATAAAACTTGGTCCTTGAGTTATTCAAACTAGCTCATAAACTAAAATAAAAAATTAAATACCAAAATTTTTAAAAAACAACACAAAAAATATAGAGATTACAGGTTCGCGGGACTTGAGGAGATTTTTGTGGTAAAGTGTATGAAGACCAGTCGGTGCTGGGATCGATGCGTTGGCGTTTTTCATTGTTGGCATTTGTCCCTGTCAAAAGTTTTATATTGTTGTCCATTTCGCTACACAGATCTGTGTTTTGATAAGGATGGTCACCCAAATAAGACTTAGGAGGACATAGACACTCCACTACCATAAATCAACGAGCATTGCATGCATAGAGCTGATACTATACGTAATTTGTTAATTTATTCATTCAGTAAAAGGACAAAAGGAGTAAAACATATTATGAGTTGATTGATGTGTCATGATAAGTGATGATTAAAACAAATGTTTTGCAAAATATTCATATCCGTCTTAAGTCAATCGCGTAAATCTATATTGGGCGAAATTGTTTCTTGACGACGTATTTATATTTGCAACTTTGTTTGTAGCATTAAGCATAACGTTATACTACCATTTATTTGTCTGTCGTCGGTCGAGACTCTACTGCAAAATCTTGAAGTTCCTGAGATCTTGAGTTTCTAAAGAAATCAATCATGGAACCTGAGAATGCAAAAGAGAATAAAACGGTTAGAATCGTATCTGCAGCTCAACTAAAAACAATCCCGAAGGAACTTGAACCTGGGAGCCGCAGTACTACACCCAAAGTCCCGAAAGGGGATGAAGTGTCAGGGTTGGGGTTGAGAAGAGTGACGAGTGAATTTATCATTTTCTCTGATGAAGATGACACAGCAGAAGAGGAAACGAAAAAGCGTGAGAGACATGAATCAGATGCATCCAACTTGATCTCAATTACAGAAAATGAAGAAGAGGGTCAGGATTATGATATTCGCATACGCGGTCCTGGTAAATCAGAATTACAAGCTACAGGATCTGGTATTTTGCAACATACGAAACAAATGGAAAGAGGAGATTTGGAAATTTGGTGGGTGAATAGCCCTGTTTGGAGAAGAATCATTCCAGTCATGTGTATCATTTTATTTATTCTTACGATTGTAAATGCTTGTGCCGCAATTTATTTCTTCACTGCGGAAGAGAAAGGAGGAAAAGATTTTGAAGTTTGCAGAACTCAAGGGTGTAAAGACATTGCTAATTGGATCAAGGAAGGATTAGATGAGTCCTTCGATCCATGTGAAAATTTCTATAGATTTACATGTAATAAATATTCACATCCAACCGAAACACCTGATGATATTCCTTCGTCACTCAAATTTGATGTTGCAAAATTTCAACTTAATGCCGAAGGAGTTTTAGGTGAAATAATTTTGATTCAATGAAATGCTCATGAGGACTCATCAGAATTAATTTGTTATTTCAAGCTGGTTCCTTAAAACCTAGTACAGATGACCCTAATGGAATCCTGATTGCGTTTTATAAGTCTTGTTTGGACACAAGTTAGTGGAATTCAGTATTATCTTAGCCAGTCAGTATTACGTACTAATGAGCATTTAAAAACAGAGAGAAGAAAACAAACTGAGTTGGAATCATTAGCTCAAATCATCAATCAGACGCTTCCATTGTTATTCGTTGATTCTGCTAGTGCTGGACCTAAAGAAATAGTAGTACCAGCCACTGCTCGAAG
>WJEZ01003305.1:0-11121 GCA_009869925.1 Thalassaphorura encarpata
AGACTAAGCCTAGGACTGGCTCAAGGGGAAGTGCCAAATCAACTGGCTCTAATTAATTACTTCACTCAAATAAATATGAACGTTTTACAAGACAAACTTGAGCAATTTAAACAATACAGTTTTATTGGATCATTTAAAAATATATTCACTTCATATGTAATATGTAGTTTTTCAAATGGGGTCGGCTCAAGCTAAAAAATTATTCAAGTCAAGAGTATTTTTTCTTGGCAAGAAAATAAAAAAATCCTAGTTTTTTTTAACATTATTTTTTAATCTACTCAAACACCATTGGACTCAACTCAATAGGACACTAGTGTTCATATTTTTTAATTTTTTTCTTTCTTTCAAGGGTGCCTTGAGACTTTTTCCTATTGCTAAGAATTCTTTTATCGTGGTAACGGTTTTTGGCATTTCTCGAATAAATAAACTCATGAATCCCTTGATATTCATTTTTCAAATTTGAAGACAAGACAAGTCATTTTGATTTTTGAAAGAATGACTTGACTTGAGTTTCAATTAAAATGGCAAACTTGCAAAAAATCATTGTAATTCTGAAGATCGTGACTTTGGTAAGCTAAAGGTTGAAATGAATTTTCGGTGGTATTGAAATTAATACTAGTCATTTCCCTCAAGCTTCTAGGAATCATGACATTAGCCCTGACTGCGGATTCTTACTGCACACCTTTCCCTGACCCAAATGTTCCAGATGAAATTCAAAAAGCAAAGATAAATTCGCCAGAGTGTCAAGCTATCAAAAAAGAATCTACTTCCTTTCTTAGTATAAGGGATGGAACTGCAAGCCTTGATTGGGTCTACTCGTCCGAATGTTTTACACAGACTCATGTGACCAGTGATGAATTTGTATTGTCCATGGTCATCATCATTTTCCTTTTATCCATAGTCTGGACCATTATCAGCGTCTTTGGCCTTCTCAAGAAAATTGTCAAAAGTGCAACTCCGAAAATGGAAAAGCGTATCGTAAGTTAAAGTAGCAAAAATTCTTATTAGCAAGTTTGACATTTTATTCTGATACAAGGACCTTGGATTTTATTTTATCGCTGGAATAATTTTATTTGTAATTACAATCCCCTGGTATGCTAATCTGAATGGAAGGACGATCAATACTAAAACGAGAATCCCTAAATATCTCGAGCATTACGAAAGACACGCAACGTCTTCTGTTTGTAGACGAACTCTAGAGCAGGAACTGGAAGCACCTTTTCTAAATTATGGAGAACGTAACCTGATTCGACTTGGCCTTTCTAGTGAAGAAAGACAAAATTATTATGCAGAAGGAAAATATGCAGAAGTTGTTATCAATGGGGTAACTTGAGATATTTTTGTAATTTGGAAGAATATGATTGACGATCTATTTAATTACAGATGCTCATTTTGACCAATTGTGTTGCGAATGTGACAATTGCTATTTTGACTTTGGTCACAATGTGTACTAAGACTAATAACAATGTAAGGGTTGCCAGTTTTGCATCTTCTGGTTCGGGTGGTGGTGGTGGTGGTAGACAACGTTCCGTACCCAAGACTAAGCCTAGGACTGGCTCAAGGGGAAGTGCCAAATCAACTGGCTCTAATTATGTGTACTAAGACTAATAACAATGTAAGGGTTGCCAGTTTTGCATCTTCTGGTTCTGGTGGTGGTGGTGGTGGTAGACAACGTTCCGTACCCAAGACTAACAACAAGCCTAGGACTGGCTCACGAGGAAGTGCCAAATCAACTGGCTCTAATTAATTACTTCACTCATATAAATAAATCAAACATTTTGTGAAAAAATATTTGAATTATTTGGTCATCCATAGAAAAATATATATAGTTGTAACCGAGATACGAGAAGTGAAGTACACGGACAAGTGGGCGTGCAATGCTAAGTTGCTTCCATCTAAAAGGCTCGACAGAATTTGAAAGGTTAATTCGGTCCTCTTAACCCAAGCCTCTGGCATGGCTAATTTGAAGAAGAGTAATTTCAAATCACTCCCGATAATTGAAACAAAAAATAATTCCAAAGTTCGGGCTAAATTCAGTTTTGAATAAATTTGCATTGAATTCACCTTTCGTATTTCTTCAGTCTTTTCTTAATTTAACCAATTTGTCTCGTTTTTTTTCAACTTGCACTACTTCTAGGAAATACCAATAGCAATTACTAGTAAATTGAATAACTTTTGAACAATTTGACATTTTCTGACTGAGTCATTATAATTTAAACAAACTTTGAGTGAAATACCATATCCTTAGTATACATGCAGTCAGGGTATGCTATGCTTTGCCTCTTCAAAAGAAAATTGATAAGTTTCAAACTTTCACCGAACCGGAAAATGTAAGTTGTAACATTAGGCAAACTTGGCCTCAGTTTCGGGTCATGTTTCTTATTTGCTTTTACAAAATAAAGTTTTGACAATTTGTTTGTCATATTTGCAATTTGCAAAAGGGATCTTATTTCTCAGACAGAACTGATTTCCTCTCATGCCCAAGGGATTTTACATAAAAATAGCCTAGCCTAGCCTTGCCTCTGATTTTCTATTCACACTGTGCATGTACTGCGTAATATTTCTAGGGGCTAAGGAAAAAGGCTTAATAATAATATGCTCGTCCAATTTACACCCTGAGTGAAGTGGGTAAAAAAGTAAAGTAAGTAATAGCACGTGGCGTTTCTTTGGAAAATCTTGAACCATTGTGAGTTGTATTTTCAACCAGCCAGCCAGCCAGCCCATTACTCGGGTGAAAGTAAAAAGGAAAAAGCGAGAGTGAAAGTGGGTGCTCAAATCTGAAGAGGATATTCACTCAAGGGTCTTCTTCACTTCCAACTCATCCCAGATGAAACCTTTGAATTTTCAAAATTCTTGCTTCTTCAGATCCGACAAATCCTCTTTGAGATAATGTGGGATGAAATGAAATGAAATGGAGCGAAGCAAAAACTGATGCAATGCAATGGGTCGGATTATTTATTTATTTTGTCAGATGCATGATGGTAGGAAATAGTGTAATCCGTTTTTAATTAGTCTCTGGGTAATTAATAGGAATTTAAACATTGACATGGATATCAAAAATACAGAGCGAAGCAAAAAACTAATTATAAGATACACAATACAAGTCAAACTAATTAATTCTAGCGCTGAATTGTTTCATTTTAGGACCCGGATCTATAATTATTTCATTTTCGAGAGTTTATCCAATTTCTGCTGTGCCAGGTGCTCAAAATTAATTAACAAAATATGAACATGTCTTGTCTTCCCTCATGTTAAAAAAATGACAAAACAAAACCTCACGTACTACGTATACTAGGTATTTTTATGTTTTATGTTTGATCAAAGGAAGAAATAAATAAGTTTCCCTTTGGCTAGGCTGTAACGAATATTGAATTCGGAATTGGAAACTTATTGGAATTGGAAGTTTATGAGGTGGAGGGGGCATAGGGTACTCGTCAGTTTTTGAGTCATGTCAGTCAGTCCAAATTTTATGCTCCAAGGAGTGGAAACAGATTGAAGGATTTCTGAGCAGAGAAAAAAATTGATGTTAGAACAGGAAGAGGAAATATTTGTCAACTCTACTCAGGTTCTTTTATTTATTTACTTGGGTTTCCAATATTTGCTTGTGTCTGGCCAAATTGTAGCAAGGCAAGGCTAGGCGGGTTTGATTTCCTGTCTGCCCTGGAAAACGAAATTTGAGCTGGACTTTGCAAATTGTATACAATTTCCTCAATTCTTAGAAATATTTCGAAAACTGAAGGATAGCTGATCTGATAATTGCCTAGAGTATATTAATTTTACATAAATTTTGAGGTCAACGAAGGAGAAAATGAAAATGTCAGATTGAAGTGACTTGGTTACGTAATTTTTTTACAAAATAGTATCATGGTCCTAAAAGTTGACATTTTAGCACTAGATTTATGTTTGGGATTTTACATGATTTGCAAAAATAGGAAGGGTGACTCATCTTACCAACCAAAAGTTAACAGGTATCCGTCCGTACGTTTTCAAATTGGTTTTTTATGCAAAGGACTTTGAGTAAATCAAAGGAAAGGAGGGAATTTGACACTTTTATTTGATGAGTTATTGTCGGGAGACAAGGAAACACCTGAGGCATGTGTCACAGTCACAGGACTATGGGCTAAAGCTAAAGCTCTTTATTAAGTCCCATGGCTAGAAGAGAACAAGATCGATCCTACACCAAAAATTACATCACGACACAGCCTATGGTTCCTTTTTGCATGTTGCATGCTTGGCTTCCTATGCTCAATTTTTACCAATAAAATGAAGAAAGAATTTATCGATGTAAATTTTATCTTACTACGCTCCGTTGTTGTTGATCAAAATTGATCCACCACAAAAAAGTTTTGGTTTGACAAGATTTTTTTAATTTTCGCTTTATTGTCGGATTTAATGACATGGGAAAATTCTTTCCATCTTATTTCCCACACGAGAGAACAAAATTTATTAGTTTTTCTTTGTCAACAAAAGTACTATGAAAATAATCAGAATTTAATGATCAAAGACTGCCTTTTGTCAAAGGTTAGCATTAGCAAATTGTTATTTTCTTTTTGGTTTTAATAACCAAAAAAAGTTGACAAAGAAAAACAAACAACTTAATTACAAGAGCAAACAACTTTTTGCCAAAGGCTTGGGTATGATAATAATGTCATCATTAGATCCATGACTAAAAAGAGGTGAGCTCAGTCAGCAAATTGGATTTAGTGAATACATTACGACTCAAAAGACAACTCCAATTAGTTTAATCCCTAAGGACTCATCCCTTGTTGTTTTTAATCCATGGTTTGGTTTTCATTTGTCCGATTAAATATCCAAATCAAAGGGGAAAAGCCTTTTGGCTAAATTCTCACTGCGGCTAGGCTGTGGCCAAATGAAATCCACAAAATTTGAAATCAAATGAATGTGCAATTTGTGGTTGAATCAAAACATTGTCTAGACTCAAAGGACTAATAATACAACATAAGTATTATAGTTATAAGGACCACAAAATAGGATTGAATTCTCTTTGTAGCTTTATTTCCCCACAGAATGCAATCACGTTTTATTATTGCCTCTTTTTGTGTATTATTGTTTTTGTCATTATTCTTCACCTATTTTTATAGCTAAGGTCAAAGGTTGACTATTAACTAATTTTATTTGGTAAAAATACAGAATTGTAGGAGCATGTCATGTCCCAAATTTATTTTTTGCCTAATTATGGTAACCTCATGAGGGGTAACAAAATGCTGGCAGTTTTCTGAATTGCTATTACTGTATGCCGAGAAACTAGACCTGGCAAAGTTTTATGTCATTCTCGTCTAGTTTTCAAAAATGGACGCGGAATTCAATTCTAATTCTCATATTTTTGTCAAAAAACCCTTAAAAACACACAATTCGGCTATTTAAATTCGCATTTTACTTAAATCTGATTCCTTTCCACTGGGTGGAGAAGCCAGGAGGAAATTGTGGGTTAGAATTGGAATTAGCCAAATCCAAATGGAGAATTTGAATTTGGAAAATCTTATCCATTGCTATAATTTGTTTTTCCATTTTTATTTGGGCTGATTTTATTTTTTATCATCCGATCTACTTTGCTCAGAAAAATGTATTGGAAGCTCTACTTCATTTTTTCTGGGGATTGGGCTATGCTACGACTTGTTCTTACACGATTCATTTTCTTCTATCTTCAAATTCAATCGTTAGGGTTGTAAATCAAACTATTAGAGCTGCTGTGGCCAAGGTACAAAAATTATTTTTTATCATCTGATCTACTTTGCCCAGAAAACTGTGTTGGAAGCTCTACTTCATTTTTTCTGGGGATTGGGCTATGCTACGACTTGTTCTTACACCATTCATTTTCTTCTATCTTCAAATTCAATCGTTAGGGTTGTAAATCAAACTATTAGAGCTGCTGTGGCCAAGGTACAAAATCAGTACATTTTAAACAATTTAATTTATTTTGTATTGTCTTAATAGCAAATCATGAAGAAATGTCAGAAATCATAAGAAAATGGAGACAAAAGGTCACAATGGATCACACCACATGTCAGAAATATTTATATGGATAAACAAATAAGAAAACAAGGGAAAGCTTGTCAACCTTTTGCTATTCGGGTTGGATCATTTTATAAAATTACAAATTTGAGTCCAATTGAATATTTTTCCATTGTATTTTCCATTCTTGTCAATATTCTGATTACAATTCATGATATCAAGTAGGAATTTTAGTTTTAAATTCACCATGGTAGAAAATTTATTATTTGATTTTGAAAAAAAGTTGGTCAATTAAACTCGACTTGTCCTGAGTCTCAAAGTTTTCAAAATTTGTCCACATAATTTGTATATTTTCATTCAAAATTAGTCGTGTAATTAACAATGGACAATTGGCGCGAGATCAAGAATTCTGTTGTTCATGCTCTTATCCTCGTAAATCTAGCTTTTCTAATTTAATTTTTTAACCTCCCATGATAATTATTTTGAATTTACAGATTGTTGACGCAGTCACAAATGCCCTCGTCCCTGCCTACATCCTTAGCCCTCACAATAGTTTGTCCAAAGGAGACTGGTTGTCCCAAGCTGTAGCCAAGGCCAATGAGGTCAACGTCTATGCACTTGTTGCAGGAGTGGCAACTGCAACAGCTGGAACATTCATACATTTTTGACAAATATTATCCAAAGGGTGCCTATCTAAGGAAAAGTCTGCTAAAGGTAATTAATTCATTTAATTTACAGTGGTGCCTGTCTAAAATGAATAATGTATTTTTAATATTTTAGGACCTGAGAACAGTGAACATGATTTTCATCTGCCTAGTCATTGGAACACTTGGCTACCTGGCATGGACTGAATCCTATCCATACAAATCTGCTGTCAAAGAAAAAATGTGGTTCGTGAGTGGTGTCGGTGTTTTTGTCATTGCAAAACCATACGTCTACGATTTGTACTCTTTCTGTATGAATCTAGTCAAACGAAGATAAATCAATGTATTTTCTTCTAAATTCTAAATAAATTCAGAATACTTGAGATTTCGTATCCTTCTGAATAGACCTTGAGGCTAAGGAGCTTAATTGTTGATGGCAACAGGTTTTATCGACCGATTATGTCTGCTTTGCAATTTTGTTAATAACTACACAGAATTGAGCATGGAGCCTGAGTTTCTTTGATTTGTCTAATGAGAAAACATAATCCTACTTAAATTTTGAACTATGCAAAATAATCCAGGTTGCTGGTATGGATTATTTTCCCATATATTTTCTATACTTCTTTAAATTCAATCAATTTAATCAAAATTTAAAATAAATTCATTCATTAGGTAAAATTGCATTGCTTAATCATGTTCAACGAAAAATTCTTCGACCAATGCAACGATTTCTTTGGCCACTTCTGTTGATTTGTCTGGATTTGCTTCCATCCATTTTCTCATGACGGAATTCCAACGGTCGAATAAATCTTCTTGTAAATTGGCCAAATCCACTTCAGCCAAAATTTCCATCCCAGTCACAACAGCCAAATTCATCCAAAATCCTAACATGGACTTGACTCTGTAATCTTTCACAAATTCCTATAAAAAACACATAAATTTTGGACAGGGAGATTTTTGATTTTTTGTGCATTTAATTTACCTCAAAAGTATAATTGAAAGTTTTGCCCAAATTATCAACCATTTTCCTCAAATGGTCAAAATAAAATCTAAGCAAAGTTTTCCATTCTTTCCTCCTTACTTCTGGTTTGACACTTGTGAATAGAAAATAACCCACGTCCAAATTTGGTGAGCCGAGTCTTGCCAACTGTGATCAATGCAATTTAATTTTTTTTTATAATTTTACCCACTAAGAGAATCTACCTGAAAATCCAGCATGACATTATGTGTTAATTTATTTGAGTTTGGATCCCGATAAAACATCATGTTATTATTCCAACAATCTCCATGATTTGCAACAAAGAGAAGATGCAGACTTTCGTGGCTCAAGGCTTCGATCATTGCATCAACATTTTTACCATCTCGGTACTTTAACAAATTTTCAATCGCAGGTCCTTTCCCTTCTACATCTGTGTTCTACAAGTGCGTAAAATTAATTAAAAATAAAAAATTAATTAAATTAACAAATTACCTCCAAAAACATGATAGAATTTTCGATTGAGCTTGTAAAAAGCTTTGTAGAAAGTTGAGCCTTGTCTTTATTTGGTCGGACAAAATTTTCTTCAAGGAATTTGTATTTGTTAAAAAATACACCTTTGCCCATGTCAAATACCATGACGTAGGTTACGGCATGAAGTTGCGCTAGATNAGCTTTGTAGAAAGTTGAGCCTTGTCTTTATTTGGTCGGACAAAATTTTCTTCAAGGAATTTGTATTTGTTAAAAAATACACCTTTGCCCATGTCAAATACCATGACGTAGGTTACGGCATGAAGTTGCGCTAGATTTTTCAATACAATTCTACAAAGAAAAATGGGAAGAAACTATAAAATGAAAGATTAACGTTAAGAAATTTGAAAATTTTACTTGGCCGTGTCCAAATCCTGTTTCTCACGTTTAAGACAAAAGTTCATAACCCTTTTTGGCAAGATTTTCCATCACGATCATCTCATCATTTGCAAAATAACATTTTGGAAAAAAATCCAATGGAGTTTTGGATCTAGTACGCACAAAAACAAAGTTTCATTTTTTAATCATTTCTTTTCTTAATAATTTAAATTACCCAGTCTTATCCGCATAAACGGACTGCATGTCCTTGAGAAGACTATTGTAAAATGCAGCTTCCTTTGGAAAAACATTCATATCTCTCAGTAGTTGAGAATGTTGGGCATTTGTTGGCATTTTTTTAGTAAAAAGTTGAATTTCTTTCCCACTGTTAGTGCGTAGTGTGACATATTCACTTGCACTTGCCAAATGTTCTCCTTGCAAAGGTAGGAACTACAATTTCCAAATCAATCACAAGTTCATCTATCCCATTTAGTGTCAAAATGTCTTGGTAGATTTTAATCAACTCGGATTTTGGTTTGGCCATGGCTAGGAATGGAAAAAGTAATTTTTGGATGTAATGTAATAAAATGAAATGAAATGGCAGACAGACTGACATTAGAATGTAAATCCAGACAATCAATTTGATATCATGGACTGAATGTGTGTGTAATCAATTCTTATCTCAAAATTACAAAGCAAAAGCAAAAGCAAAAGCACTTGGGATTCAGATATCAATTTATGACATGATGAGTTGAGCCAGTTTAAATACAAGTGTGACCTTTGAGTCACTCTAACGGTTTAATCCTCCTTTTGACACCCAAACCAAAGCCATGATTTCATTTGAAAATCATTATGCAAGGAAAATGTTCAAAGTACTTCAGGTCGTCATACATATTTTTTGTGTGCTCATTTTCTGAAAAAATAATCACTACACATTGTCAGTTTGTGTTTAATTGAAATTCCTTGAATTAAAGTGAATTTTCTTTTTCTATTTTGAATTCTAAGCAAAGCTGAAGCATCCTGAGAACTTACCTTGTGAACTTGTGGTTGAGTGCAATGATTACACAAGTCAGGCAGGCAGTCAGCCAGGGTGTCGGCTGACATTGGAAGATAAGTGTAGCATTACGACTACGACTACGTGCATTGTATTATTGTCACAAATAATTAGGACATACAAATGCACACAGCCACAGTATCACATAGTCTGAATACAAATCCAACGAACGTGTAAACGGGCTGAGCTTGAGCATTACGCATTATGCAACCAAGTACTAAAAACCAATGCAATGCAAAGCAAGGCAATTCACACATTAAAGCAAATGGATGAAAAATATTATTATTGAATTATGATGTATTCTAATGAATTAATTCTAAAACTCTGTTAATTCTGAACCAAAAGGTCAACCTTGGAATAGTTGTTTAGTTTCGTCACGCTGCATCCAATTGCAATATTATACACAGAGAAAGAGAAAAACTAATAATTTATAGCTTTAGCCTAGCCGTGCATGCGTGACTGGGATGCACCAGTCAGTGCAATAGTTCAAAAACAAAAAGAGTTTATTTATGGTCATCGTACTTCGTGGATTTTGCTTACTTTATCAGCCTATGCAATGCAAGACAATCAGATAAAATTCCGGAAAATTTTATGCCAGTCAGTACAATCAGTAACAAAGATGTTTACATTTTCTTGTAGGAAATTAGTTTTAAATTTTTAGCATCAAATCAACCTTGCTCATTTTTATCTTTCGCAGCGAATACAAAGCAAATCACAAAAACTTGTCGTCGTACGTCGCGTCGCACGTAATCCTCAATCAAGTGTGAAAACTTGTTAAAAGTGATGATGATCTCGCAGCAGCAGCAAGACATGAGGAAATAATGAAATTGAAATAAAATAAAATGAAAATGACCACAACTATGCAAATATTCTTCATTTGTTCGTGACATTGAGATTTGTTCATTTGCATTTCAGCAAAGTTAATTTTGTTGGCATCCTGGTTGGATTTATGAGCTTGGCTAGTCAAATACCAGGGATTGACGTGTGACAATGAAAACAGAAAACATGGTCATGGAAATTAACCCAGTCCAGGCAGATGGTTAAATTAATTAATTATAGCTACAGCTACAAGTAAAAATAAAAATCCATGCAGTCACATGGTTAGTCTTGAGACTATATAAAACAATGTGGACTGAGGAAAAGAGCTAATCAATCAACCATTTGTTTTTCTCTCATCCACATCTCGCAATTGGATTCAAAATCATGAAGACAGTTCAGGTAGACAAAATCATTTTATTTCATAAATTAATTAAAAAAATTTAAACTTTTTTTAAATTTGAAATTCAGGTGACATGGATTCTGTTTGGGTTGGTTGCAGTGGGCTATGCATCCCAAGGTCTAGCCCCACCACCCAAGCCAACAACAACAACGACAACGACAACAACAACAAGAAGACCACCTCCTCCTCCACCACCACCACCGCCACGTACAACAACAACAACTACAACAACAACACGTAGACCACCACCACCTCCACCTACAACTGGTTACACTTACCCCAAACCAACAACAACAACAACAACAAAACCAACAACAGGATATTCTTACCCAAAACCAACAACAACAACAAAGCCACCATACAAGGCTGTTGAGGAAAATCAGGCTGAAGCCATTGTGGTAAGAAT
>WJEZ01003306.1:0-11116 GCA_009869925.1 Thalassaphorura encarpata
TTTACCAGAAGAGATAATTGCACATTTTTATTCATGTGTCCATCCGAGACACATGAAACTTTTGTGGTTCGTTCAACCCCTGTGTTGTATTGTCCTTATAGGCTTGTTTGCCAAGTGCCAAGCAGAGCCCAGTCAGACGCAAAGCATGTTTTTAACATTCTGAGCACTCATATTGCACATTCTAGATGAAATTATTCACTAAATTCGCAGGCCTTTGTCACGCAATATCCATAAGCATAGGAGGAAGACTCACATTATGTGCAAATTTATTTCATCATATTACATTCTAGTTTTTAAATTTCAATTTAGAAAAGATTTTATCATTAACGACTTCCAATGATCCAGTTTAAAAATTAAAAATATCAGATTGACGATATTTGTAACGTGGGAAGTAGTACTAGTCGATGTACTACAAATTCACAAATAGATATCTTTAAATATTTACTAATTTCAGATATGCCTACACCGGCGAGAACAGATACACGGCTGAAAGAAGACTTTCCGATGGAACTGTGGAAGGAGAAACGCTCTATGTTCGTCCAGATGGAATTCCTGTAAAAGTTCATTTTTTTGCAGATTCAAATGGATATAGACCAAAAACTGATGTTTTATATTCTGAGCGTGTCGTTGCTAGAACCAGGATTGGAAGCCGGAAAATAGATATCCCAGTTCCGGATGGTCCGCCCCCACTCTACCTCGGTAATAGAACAAGTTAATTAAATTGAATGAGAACAGTTAACAAGCCTTGGACATCTTCTATGTTTATATTCCAACTATCTGTGATAAAGCTATTTTTTGTGAGAGAACTTTGTAATTCTGTGAAACTAGCCGAGACAATTTTCTTTGAATTTGCTTCGATTGACAATGAAATGAGATTGTGTTAATCGTAAAAATTAAAATTATTATTTGCAAAATCAATTTTAGCTCCACCAAGAGCTGAGTTAGCTCCACCAGTTGCAGTCCCGGTCCCAGTACCAGTTCCAGTAGCTGTACCGTACCATGCCCCGAAACCAGAGGATGCTTCTGTGAATGTGAGACTAGAAGGAAGCAGTATAAATATCGGAAGTGGTGGACACGGTGGGGAAACTGCTGTGGCAAATCCAAGTATTACGGCGATAGTGGGACCTGGAGGTCACGCTGAAATTCGACCAGACAGCATTGCCACAACTCGAAGCGGCGGAACAGCCATTTCTAATCCCACAACCAACGCCGTGATTGGTCCTGGTGGTTCCGTCGTTTTAGCTCCATCAGCTCGAGCTTCTACTGTTTCCGATGATGATACTGTCATAGTAAGAAGGGGTCCAGGACGACGTGTATTACTCCCAGTCCCAGATGTCCATACTGTTGTCCCTCTTCCTCATCCACCACTTGCTGCTGTCAGAGCTGCCGTACCACTGCCGCCTCCAGTTCATATTCCAGAAGTAGGAGCTGGAGTCGTTGTGGTTCCTCCACAATCAAGTTACTCTTATGAGTACTCTTACTCTGCTCCGGATGGAAAACACCCTGGTGCTGGTGATAATAGAGCACATGTTGCAGTTCGTGTCAATTCAAAATAATTTTAATGCTATTCAAGTCATAGCTAAGCATGCATACTGTTCAAAATTAATACGTTACTGACAACTCAATAAAATTTTGACTTTAACCACTACCAATGCAAATACACAAATTCAAAATTGCTTGACTTGCCTAAACTAAGAATAAGAATGCTAGAATTACTTGCAAAAAAAGATTTATTAGCTAAAGATCCTCCACATTCAAAATGTGTAATCCAAATTCAAAACACGTCAGACCGTTGCACCAAATATTAGTACCGTCACGCTAAGTTTGATTAGCCTTTTTCATGTTTCATCATGCTGTGTAATAATGAAGGTAAATAAATACTACAAGTAAAAATGAATAATTTCAGTCAAGAACGCCGGACTGCGAGCACCACTGCAAATTAATTAAATACTAGCGATAAGAACAAAAGTAGGAAAAACGTAACAATAACAAGTTTCCAAGTTTTCCGTGTCAGTATCCATTTGGGCATAATTGTACGAATATTTAGTAAATGTAAGCCGGATAACCGAAATATGGGAGAGTGAACACAGTTGTGGTACTACCATAGTGGGATTGAGGAGTTGGGGTAGGGTAAGGAATGGTTTTGCGGAATCCATAATTTTGTTGTTGTTTCAGAGGTTGCCCATGTCCATACTGATATTGAGTTGTCGGAAGTTGATAATCTTTGCCAATTTCCACGTATACAGGTTGTGTGACCTGAGCATTTCGAATTCCATGACCATAGTATGGCACCTGAACATCATGAACGGCTGAGACTGGAATTGCTCCAAGTTGGGATGCACGTACGGAAACAGCTATATTTGTATTACTCCGTGGAGGAGGTGCAGCAACGTAGTATGGTTGTCCACCACCAACTCCAACATAATAAAAGTATCCTGGAAAATAAATGTTGAGCAGATTAGGAATTGTAAGGAATTGAAATTGGGCAATTTAAATACCTGAACCATTTTGCTTTGCAGGAGCTGCTGCATTTTCGACTTTGTTTTGAGTGGTATCACGTTGTATGATTTTGTTGCTATCAAATCCTTCGGCTACATGTGAGACTGTTCCCGAATCCGGCGAAGGAAGAATTTCTCCAGAAATGGAATGGTCATCGGTCAATGTTTCTGGATGTTGCTGAACTAAGACAGCATTATTGAGTTCAGCCGAATTCTTGACAGAATCTTGGATCTGTTGATGCTGAATTACTACCTCCTGAGCCAAGGCTTGAGCTTGTGCTCGGGCATACTCCCGGGCATAGGTTGCAAGGAATTTTTGTCTAGCTTCTTTAACTGCTGAAGTTTCTTGAACAACTACTGGGACTTGACTTGGCGCCTGAGTAGGAAGACCATCTCCATAAGCCTTAAAACCGTTCACGGAGTCTGCTGTATAGTCCACTTGAACAACTTTACCTTTAACAAATTAAATAAATATTCTGTAATAATTATCCTTAAAAATTAAGTATTTCTTAATCGTTGGGGAAATACCATTGGGGTCGGTGTAAGTATATTTTCCAACGACTGAGCCATCGTGATTGCGTCTCTCTTGACGAGAAGATTCGGCTGAAGTGTACGCGAAACTAAATAGAATACAACATACTGATTGGCAATAGGTTCGGACATAAAAATGCATCAGTTTCAAGTCTTAGTCAACTTAGATTATGCTAAAATTTTACGTATTTATATTTTCATTTTACTTCACATGCCCCAATTTCCGGTTCACTGAAATTCTCCTCGATTCATCCTCTCCGAGCATAACACTTGCCCGACAAGGAATTGTAATATAAATTCTATTTTGAGTTTATTCCTCCATTATTGGAACTCACGAACCATTTTGTGGTTTTCTCGTTGTATTTTATCATCTAACCTTGCCGTTGTATAACCACGAGTTTTACTACTCAACGGAATGAAGTTCAGTTCAATTTAATTTAAAAATTTAGAGTCTAGAAATGAAATATGCTATTTACTTACATATGTTAAACTATTTTTGTTACGACTATTAATTCAATTATCTACCTGTACTGGCCATCAGGATTCATCGCCATGTATTGTACATTTGCAGGTTGAAGTCGGCCGAATGAAGGGTCCACGATTGTCGCTTCCCCAGCCACGAAGGGTGCAGCAATCAGCACCTTAACAATTAAACCCAACACATCACGGAAGGCCCTTGGTCTCACGTCATTTTCAAACTCTCCATAGTACTCAAACATAAAAATAATTATTGCCCATATCCACACACAAGTACATACACATACCCCAACGCAATTTCGAAAATATTCGTATATAAAATCAAAATCGCCAAAGTTCATTTTTTAACCGAACACAAATCCAAGCCAACCATTCTAGTACATTGGCTGGAATCAAAAATTAATTGAAAACTGGAATAATCAAGAAGTCAGACTTGGCACTTTAGGCGAATTCTACGTTATGGCATTCTATTATCCTCAAATTATGCTAATAAGGGTACACGTGGTTGTAGCAACAAATGACGCAGCTCTGGATAGCTCAAAAAAAACGTGCACGCTGTTTCTGCCCTTCATCGCGACTAGGGTTGAGAGGAATGGAAACTGAGGCAATTGTAAAATGTGCTTAATTTAAAATCGAGGTTGGACACAAGTCAGGAGCAATTATTTGCAGTTCAGCTATGCCAGGGTAATATCAAGCAAGAAACTGTGTAGTATAGGCATTCCATGCCATGAGAAGATGAGGCGTAACCGTCGTGCATGCAAGTCTCTGCCAAGAACGAGGCTAAGCAAAAACTACTTAACCAAGTTGCCTTACGTTTGCCAATTCCCTTATCATATCTCAGGTATGGACTACAATGTAAGATGAGTCAAATGCAATTTCATTGAAGTCTAGTCTCTATCGCAAGTTGGACTGCAAAAACTTCTCGTGAGAAGAGATTAACAATTCCATCGTCTGGCCAGCTGATGAATCTTAAATTAAATCATATTTCGTAAGAAATGAAACATGGGAAATAAGCCACGGGTAATATAGACTTGAAATGTAATGATTTGCATGTAAGCCAATAGGGATCAAATTTTAATTGGAAAGAAGCAAAATGATGGATGAACCTTTTAAGGTAAGATATTAAAATAGTTGTTGAATAAGAGGATTTATCCTGGATTATAAGTTAGAATAGTGTGTAACACGTCACGAGGCGTAAATATCATTAACAATTATTTTGTGCAATTAGTCTGATAATTCAATAAATTCTAAATATGTGGATGGGTTGATGCAAATATAAGCCATAAGCACGTACCATGTAATTTAACCCATAACTCAGGCTTATAAATTATTTCACTTAATAAATGAACTAATGGATAATTACTTACACTCAAAACCAGAACCGACCCCATAATTAGCTGGGTATCTTTCGATGCCTTTATTTAAAGATGTTTGGGTAAATGAGTCCTTTGTTGCTGTTTCTTTAAGTGTCCAGTCCGAAGGATGAGTAACGACTGAGTTCTAATTTTGAATCGACCCAACTATTAAAGGTTTGACCACCTTTGTNCTGTTTCTTTAAGTGTCCAGTCCGAAGGATGAGTAACGACTGAGTTCTAATTTTGAATCGACCCAACTATTAAAGGTTTGACCACCTTTGTTTTACATTTGAGCTGGAGGCTGGACCAATGGAGAAGAATACGGCAAAACAAATGGACAGAAAGACCAGAGCGTAAGATGAACACGGGGATGCAATGTCAAATTGGAGGTACTTCACATATTAGTAGACATGTTTAGGCTGTCGGACTTGAAATGTTCCCCCTTTTGACATTTAGAGCATGTGAAAACAGAGTGTTTGAGGAAATTAAAAATTCTAGTCCTCTATTTTGCAACTTCTTGCATAATATTAACTGATTGAAATACATAAGTAATCTGGCAAAGCCTAAAAACGTAACAAGTTATAAAGCTATGGGATAAGAAGCAGTTCCACAATAATTAAGTTCTGAAATTAAAATCAAGAGTATTTCCTGCACACCTGAACGGCAATTTATGTATTCGTCTAAATTAATAGTGAATTCAGTTTTTTCTTAAATAAAATTGCCACAATTGTCTGTGAATACGAAGTGTACATATAAGGTAGTGCTGTCAATTGGGCTCAACATGTGTATAGAAAAAGTCTCCTCTACATTTTTTATTAGTTTTATTGTTTCCCCTGAAGGAAGTAGTGAATCTTCCATCACATCACATAATCCACTGGACACCAAGTCAATTCTCTGATCCAAATGCTTACTTAATGAGATGACCACAATTACAAGGCAAAAATGTCCCTCAAGATCTCATGACTTGGCTGGCTACCTGGACTGCACTAATGGCTTTTTTCTACTGCGTGCGATTCACTTTCCTCATCTTTACACTCTATTGTTACAGGTGGCTAAGATAAGAATATGCACACAACTGGCCCTTAGGAATCCAAAGAATAGAATGACACTCCAATGCTAATGACACGCACTTAACATCAGGAGTAATAATAATAGCACCACTCAACCAAATAGGAATCTTTGCAAAAGGCACCCCATGACGAATTCACTGGGCGCTTGTTTTGCCCTCAAGGAGCCCTCCTGCCTTGCCCTGGTCCGGTCAACCAAGGCTCTTCAGGAGATAAAAACTGTTCAAGAAATAAAACACCAAATCACTCATCCTTTCACTTCTTCAAATCCGAGTGGAGAACAAGGGAATCGGAATTTAGCGTGATATTAAAGCCTGGAGTGAACTGACTGAGCATTTATATTCATGCCAGTGAACAAAATGCTTTTGTCGGCCAGATTATTGATAGCGATCAAATTGAATGCATTTTAGTTGTCACACACAAAAAATTGGTCATACATATTTGGAGAGAGTACACCCAGTGATAGTGAGCAATGTCAAACATGTGCATGTTCACCTATAAGATATTGGCTGAAAACTGGACCAACCTGTAGAATTCAAATCAAATTCAGAAATAAATTTCCCTGTGTAGTTTCATTCGGGGAAAATTAAACGATGTAAGATGAATTTCTGCAGTAAAAATTTAAAACATATAGTTGTTGCCAAAATTCTTTATTTGGTTCCGCCTGAAGAATCTGATCTGAAGAAAAAATTAGCCTACTTATGACGTATTTGTAGATTTGTAAATATAATATTATTTTTATTTCTAGGTGACTAAATCGGATACTTAACCCACCAAAATGCAAAATTTTCCCCGTAGAAAGTAGTATACAAATGAACGAACTAAATAAATTATTGCTTGCCTACTAATTTAGAGCAGCATAACACCTTCACAATAATTTTTCTTCACAAATTCCATGTTCAGCTCCTTTACTGAGACAGTTACAGATAGAACTTTACGAAATTTTTTTTGAGTTGAGAACCGATGCTTTAGGATGTTTCATTTCACCATATCTTCGTTAACAAAGGCGAACATTCTGGATTGTTTCACCCTGTACAAAGTCTAAAGAAAAAACCACATTGTCAAGGTAAGGTGTGCCCGATTTACCACCACACCTACATTGTGCAGTACTCTTAGCAGAGGGGATATAAAAATATTATTTCGCAAAAAATATTAATGGCACATCCAGCGAAGCGAAAACAATAACCGGTTTGCAAATCGAATTTGCGAGTGGATTTATAACCTCGATAAGTATACCAAGCTGAAAGATCTCAAGCTAACTAAGTCACTTTTCCAGATTTGCTGCTCAGCTCGCTGCCTTGCCGGCCGGTTAAGTTAACTCATCTCATCCAATCTTATGAAAGGATTTCACGGTGACCTTAACTCCTTTTGAGAACAAAGCAAATTTTCTTTTCCATGATGTACCAACCTCTCACGGCCCAGATTAGACCCGAAGCTTTTGCACGTGCTTGGAGAATGATGATGTTTCAACAATTAGTTTCTAGTCAGACTGGATTGATGTATAAATACTCTGTAGAAATGCTCATTCCTCCTCGGACTCATTTGAGGGTTAACACATCTTCTTCTCCTTAAATCTTCTAGTGGGTTAAAATGAAGGCTTTTGTAAGTTTTCATTACAGAAATAGCATCAATATTTTTTGTAAATAAATGCTCAAAAATAACGTTATAATTATTTATTGTAGTAATTTGAATCCTAATTTTTGTATAACATTTTTTTATTTTTCCTAAAGATTGCAATCACATTGCTCGCAGCATGTGCTGCTGCCCAGACATTTGATTATCAAGCTGGTCTTCGTCAACCAATCTTGAAGGGAGAACATGGTCTGTCTGGACTCTGGAAGGATATGTTCGGTCGTATGAACAAGGACCACAAGTATGACTTTGACACTATTCGTACCAATAGCTATTACCCATACACCGTCCCAACCAGCTACAATGACAAAATCGTCAACGGAGTCAACATTTTGAGCCTTGACGAAATCATTCGTCACCCATTGTTCCAGACATATTACGCACTTCCACTCTTCCGTCAGCATTTTGCTCACCCACTATTCAAACTATATTTGACCACCCCATATTTCCAACAATATTGGACTCAACCAATTTTCACCACTTTCTTTAACAACCCATATTTGTTCAACAAGTACATTTATCCAATCGTTTATAACACTATTGCCAGTGGTGTTTATGACAGAGATTATGATGTCAAGAACATTTTTGGAGATTTCAAGACGAACACTCAAACGACGATCCCATTCGATACCATATATGGAAAAAAATACACAGATATCGAGTACCCATTCAATACTGGATACCCAATCAACAATAAGCACATCCAATATGCAGACATTATTGACAAAATCATCAAGACACGTTTAATCAACAAACCTGAAATTAACAAAATCAACTTTGACATTGAATCTCCCATTCAAGGGAAAAACATTTTTGAGAAACACATCAACCCAATCACTGGTGAAATTACGTACACCACTGGGGATATTAAGGTAAGAATTTAAAAATTACTATCAGAATTTCTGAAGAGAAAGTTATAATTTAATTATTTTGCTTAGACAATTGATGACGAGTACACTATCAATCACAATAAGCAAATGGATGCCGTTATTGAGCGAGAACTCAAGAATTTGCTCATCAAGAAAATTTTCTTGAACAAAATCAACCGTGGAGAACATATTCAAAATATTCCCAAAATCTTTAACTTTCCAACAACCTATCCACGTGAATTGATCAGCAAGTATGAAACAATCATCCCAAGGGAGAGAAATCACTGAAACAATCCCAAGGCAATACATTCAGAAATACGATCCTATAACTCCCCTTACAAATTACGAGACAATGGCCCGTAAATACGAGACCGAAATTCCAAGAGACACTCTTGCCAAATTTGAGGGTATTCCTCGTGACCTTCTTGCCAAGTACACGATCACTCCAATCAACAAGGACGAAATCCAAACTACACCTCGTAAATTTATCATCAATCGCTTTGGCACAAACAATCAAATTATCAAGAAAAACAGAGAATATTCCAATCACCAAGATTGAAATTGAGAAAATCCCAACTGAGAAAATCATTCAAACTGAGCACATCCCAATCATCAAGATTGAAAAAGAAACAATCCCACGGGAATTTATCACCAAGGAAGAGAACATCCCAAAGAAGGAACTCATCCACAATAAAATCGACTCTGTTACCACCACAGACCCAGAGCTCATCAAGAAGTTTGACGAAATGGAGAGCAATATTGATGAAGTCAACAAGGCAGAAGACGAGACCGTTGAAACGACACGAGTCCGTCGTCATGCACCTTTGGGCTACACCTATGGTCATCAAGTCTACACCGTTCCAGCTAACCCAATACGTCGTTGGAGAACAACATCATGCCCAAGTCCCACTGACAAAGGTAACAAATATTTTTAATTCAAGAAAAAACATTTCATTAATACGAAATTATTCATATTCGCATTAATTTCTATTTTCTAAATTTTCAGACCTCAGTCTATTCAACTGTCGGACAACAGACCCATGTTCCCTTGACCTATACTCATGGAACTCATTACACCGTACCAACTACATACGTTCAACAACCCAGCGTTTATTATCCAAGTCAAACTTACATCACTGCCTAAACCATCCTCGTGATCCTCAACATCATTTCAAAACTTTAATTACAAAGATCTGAATCGAATTTGACATGTAGTTTCATTCTTAAAAAATGTTAAGGTTTGGGAAGTTCATTTCGCCTAGTTCGATTCGATCTCAACTTCATTTTCATTTCACCACTTCTTCAGTAGTCTTCCTTATATTTTTATCAATTTCTTCATAATAACTCGGCTCGTCAAAGTAAGCAACCTTATTTGTATCTCAAAATGTCACAAAATCTAAAAGGGTAGTGGTATTAGTATTCGTGCCGGATATCCTCCCTTTATATACAAAATAAAATCAGCTCGCATTGCTGTACTTAATATGCGCACTACTTTCAATTCTTCTGATCTCAAAAACTATTCTAATTTCTAAAAATGGTCGCATGTGACTTTTAAAAGCATCAAATAAAGACAAAAATTACATTTAAATTAAATTGTCGAGTTTATTCATATATTATCTTTGCATTTTAAAAATGAGCTAAAGTACGGAAATAAAAAGTGCTGTGGAAAAATAAAAATATGGTCACGTTCATTTTTCTGTTTCAAACATATATTTTTTAAGGTTAGTGATAGTTTTTATGAATCAATGCTCAGCAATCCTTTGTACATAAGATGCTAGGATAAACAATTTTTATCTGATGGATACATTATTATTGACAAATTTTCTTTTCATTTATTGATACTAGAAATTATAAAATTTCGATTTTGCGTATATTATATTTTTTCAAGTTGAATAGAAGGCTAATAAGCCTCGATCTACTCCAGAAATGAATACAGATTATCAGTTCATATTTCATTGAAGTGCAATTTTGAAGTTTATTGTATAAAGCATTCTCGCATACGTTGGGCTGGATTGCCAGATACGCATTTGCAAGGACAAGGTCCATCAAAAGGGATGACAAATTAAAATAGCTCTTTACGGTTACCGTTGCTGTCAACTTCAGCTCGGCTTGTTTAAATCGATTTCTCTAGTAGACGTGTAGATGACAATAGGAAAATTTTCACGATATGAAAATTTGAAGGAAGCTACTGCAATTCACCTGGGTATTGTTGTATTCATCTTTCACATAGTCATAGCAGATCGTCATAATTATACTAAAAGTTTCGTAGCCAAAATGTAGGAATAATTTATACGAAGGTTTATTTATAAAACTCTTGCAAAAATTTATGCAATATCACCAGTTAGCTCACAATGATCACTCATAAAGTAATACTTATTTGCCTATTCGTATCATTCCATTGTAGTACATCGTCTGTCGTTCGAAATTCGTTTTCTATTTCTAGCAAGAATTCATGTGGAGCTTTCCAATAAAATGAACTCACATAATTCATGACATGAAAAGAGCAGCATTAACTTCCTGCAAGAATTCATTTGTCTAATCCACGAACATGAAGTTTAAACAAATATACCCCGATAAATTAGGAATATTTTTGAAACAATAAATAAATCAATAAAATTATTTCATTGAAATGAATAGATTTTCAATGCAACCAACAAGTGGCTACACATAAAAATGTCCAGTCTCTA
>WJEZ01003307.1:0-11114 GCA_009869925.1 Thalassaphorura encarpata
ATAATTGTTTGCATCCGGATTTCAAGGGCCAACACCTATGCATTGCGTGAAAACCTTAAAATCGGTAAACCCATAATGTATAACTTTAATTGGGCAAAAATCACTAAATGCTGGTGGAGTAAGTATTGTACTAGAATGTAGATAATAGAGTTTGTCAAATAGGGTAAATGATTGGGATGGCATAGCATAGACCAGACCATGAGCATAGCATAACGTAGCCACTTGAGTCGAGAATTATTGAGACGAGCAAAAATAAACTTTAAGTTCGTCTCGTCAAGTCGGCAAGTCTGAATATGAACATGGAATGTCCATTTGTAAAATTGTTCAATCAGAATTTAAAATATGCTGGTTCAACCGTCCAACTAGTAGAGCCAATTGTATTTCAATCAGTGTTAGCTATTTCGGAATCTTTCACCTGAGAACGGGAACACGAACAGTAAATCTAAAAACACTACATTCTGCAGACATGGAATCGTACTTTGGTCAATACGTCTAATTTTCCTTTGATGTGGTCCATGTTTTGTACTATGCACCCGTACCTATACCGATATATCAGTAGAATTAGAATTCCCCAAAATATTAAAATTTCCATGCTATACAAGTTGTGCTAGCAAATGCATGAAACCTTCGGACACACAATTAAAGCGTGTGAATCAAGGTTGGAGTTTCTCTGTACAGCTAATGTCCTCTGAAGAGTCTCATGACACCACTCAGTCAGCAATGATGAAATAAAAATAAATGCAGATCTAATGCAGCGCAGTAGTAAATGACTGAAGTAATTTACACTGCTTAAGGTCAAACAATGCTGACCTTGACTTGATTAAGAAACAAGTATGGGCCACGCACACGTTTGCTTTGTCATCTGCAATCTCGCAACTCACTTCCGATTCTAATATTTTTATATCAAACACAATCAATTGATTCAAGATCCGGTTGGATTGAACTAGTAAAGATAGAACCCCGCTAGTGTCTACGCCATCCAGTCAATTGGGCATATGGTTTTTAAAATGCAAATAATTAATAAAATCCCTCCTTAAAAGTGTCTCTGAGTATATAATAAGCTAATTGGCTAATTCAAGTCTATCAAGTGTAAATGTAGCTGATAATTGGAGAGGGCACGAGCACATGCAGGTTGAGCTGATTGGGATTGTGAACAATAGAAATGTCAAAATGATTGCTCAGTTTTACTTATCTGCTTATACGAGCACAAATTGACTGACCCACTCCAAACCAAGTTGAGCAAATCCATCCCAATTGCTTCCTATTCTCTTTGAGAGGAGGATCAATCAGGGTTTAATTGATTAAGCCTATAATTCCTAATTTACAAATCATATTTTCTTTTACTTTTATTTAAAAAAATGGGAGATAATTTTTTTGGATGGGTAGACTACGTAGTAGTTGCTGGAACTCTTCTATTTTCTGTATTAATAGGAATTTATTATGGAGTTATTGCAAAGCAAGCGACTTCCGAGGATCTTTTGGTTGGGGGAAGACAAATGAGTATTGTTCCAATTGCAATTTCCATGCTGGTCACTTATCTGAGTGCCGTGACTGTACTAGGTTTGTGAGATCTCTAAATACTCTCAATTTTCTTCTGTAAAATTTTAAAAAACTTAAAAAATTTTGCTTTCAGGCTATCCTGCGGAAGTATACAATCATGGAATACAAATATTTATGAACACAATCACCTATATAATATTTGTACCGTTTAGCGTTTATTTTTTTATGACGGTTTTCTACAAAATGAAACTCACAAGTGTTTATGAAGTAAGTTTTTTTATTTAAAAGAGGAAAGCAGTAAAAATGACCAAAACTTATTAATATTAAACTTATTAATTTTTACCAGTACCTGGAACACAGATTTGAATCCACGTTTGTAAGGTGTTTTGCTGCGTTCATCTTCATTCTACAAATGTCTGTCCTTATGGGTGTTTGCTTGTATGCACCATCAATTGCCCTCAAATCCTTCATTGGATTCGAAGTTTGGATGTCTGTAATTGGACTTGGGCTTTGTGCTACTGTGTACACGTCAATGGTAATTAAAATGTTGTATTAATTAGCTGCATTAATTAGAATCAGCGAATTAAATTTGACCTTGACAGGGTGGGCTAAAAGCAGTCGTTTGGACAGACGTTTTTCAATTACTCATGATGTTGGCTGGTCTAGTTGCAATTATCATTCAAGGGTTTATTTCTTCTGGCGGAGTTTCTGAGGCATTCAGGAAAGCTGGAGATCGTGGACGATTGGTCCTTATGGAGTAAGTCAAAATCAAGAATTAAATATTAAACTGTCCATGGGATTTACTTAAGTAACTCTGCTTGAAATTTTAGCTTTACAGTTGATCCATTCATGCGACACAATGTTTTGAACATTGTTCTGGGACAAGGTTTTACAATTTTTTGTCTATATGGAACTCATCAGCCTCAAGTCCA
This sequence comes from Thalassaphorura encarpata, assembly GCA_009869925.1. Taxonomy (NCBI): domain Eukaryota; kingdom Metazoa; phylum Arthropoda; class Collembola; order Poduromorpha; family Onychiuridae; genus Thalassaphorura; species Thalassaphorura encarpata. The sequence goes on from WJEZ01003307.1 coordinate 2,433, forward strand.
ACGTTATTGCAGTTTACCTACTCTGAAGGATGCAATTAAGTAAGCAAATCGCCTTCGATCAGGTCAAATTTTCTAATTGCATAATTTTGTTTCGCCATCAGAGCGACAGCATTTGGAATTCCCTTAAGTGTGTTTACAATTGGAACTTGCCTATTGGCTGGTATTGTTATATTTTCCACATATGATGGATGTGATCCTATGGCTGTAGGAAAAATCCCAGTCGTCGACATAATCGTTCCACACTTTGTTAAAGATAAATTGGGTTTTATACCTGGGATGATGGGACTTTTCACGGCTTGTGTTTTTAGTGCATCTCTGAGGTAAAATCTAAAATCTTCCACTATTATCTACAAATACACTTTGTTAAAGATAAATTGGGTTTTATACCTGGGATGATGGGACTTTTCACGGCTTGTGTTTTTAGTGCATCTCTGAGGTAAAATCTAAAATCTTCCACTATTATTATCCACAAATACGGAAGAACCGATCCTCTACTTTTTAGTACTCTGTCATCCGGGCTAAATTCATTGGCTGCTGTCACATGGGAAGATTTTCTGGCCAAAATCCCTGGATTTCCAGAACTTCGTTCTGACGTGCGAGCTGGAATAATTCGATTCCTTGGTATGGACAATAATTGTAGAAATTTCAAAAGGATCGAGTTAAAGTTTGTTCATTTTTATATTTTAGCTGTATGGTACGGAATTCTAAGCATCGCTTTAGCTTTTGTGGCTCAACACATGGGTTCCATATTACCTGCGACGATTACTGCGTTAGGAGCTTTGAGTGGACCACTAGGAGCAATTTTTGTAATGGGTCTCTTAATGCCATTCATAAATCGAAAGGTTAAAAGTGGTACAACATTAGTATTTTGAATTATTTCGTGTAATCTGACATTAAATGTGAATAGGGAGCAATTGTTGGAATGCTGAGTGGATTTATCATAATGTGTTGGATCACAGTAGGAGCATTCAGACTTGGGAAATCTCATATCCCATTACCAGTCAGCGAACCAGATGACGAATGTCTTGCAGGATTAGCAAACCCTTACGTACCCAAGAATATCACGATGCATGCGACTATGTAAGAATTAATTAATTAACTACAGACTTGAATTTAATAACTTACTTTCTTCCTGCTATAATTTCAGCGATTGGCCTGAGAAAATCTACACAATTTCATATATTACGTATTCCTTTGTTGGTGGGATGATTACTTTTATTATTTCTGGAATTGTTAGTCTTTTAACCGGAGGTAAAATTTTCTGAACTTTAAATACTCTCATTTATTTTTACATAAATTATTTTATGGATTTTTTTTAGGATGGCAAGGTGCGAAGCATATTGATAATAAATATCTCCACCCACTTATTCGGAGAAAAGCTACTTTGCTACACAAAGCAGAGACAAAAGATGCTAATTTTAACTACACTGAAAAACGAGTTGACCGATTAGACCCAACATTTGTACGATATGATCCATTGGCAACAAATGAGCGTGGTAGTGCCGGAACTCCGGAAACTCCAGGGTATCCTGGAAGTCCAACAGAAAGACCTCTCTTGTATAGACTACCATCTTATAACAGATAAACTATTTAGCTAATAGTTTATAATAGAGGACACTGTTGGAGGCATTCGGAGGAAATGGTGTCTTAAATAAATTGTAAATGTTGTTTTCATTAAATTCTTAAATTCTAAGACTCATGAAACAATATATACATTGGAATTCACTTGGTAGGTTTTAATTTGGTCACAGATTCTCTCATTTCATTTTTATCAGAAGTACATTCATTTGAAGCTCATTATGTTTGAATTGAATCTAACTTTCAGTAGCGTAAAGCAATTAATTTTGATTCGTATTATAGCGAAGATTGTTGTTTTTTGTGTAGACGTTCGTTGAGTTCAGTTATCATGATACTTCCGCGTCACGATCCACGCGATTCTTTTCAAACTCACGCATTTCTTTTCGTCGAGTTTCCCACTTGTTTAAAGCATTCAGAGGGTATAGCAAGAAACCAGAGAGAGTAATCATAGATCCAGCTAAAACAAAGGATGCTACATAGTCTCCAGTACTTCCATGCAATGCTCCTGTTAAATAAAACATTGTCTATGTAAAAACAGAAACGAGAAAAATATTTTATTTCATCAAGTACCTGCTATTGGGCTGCCAACCAAAGCTGAGAATCCTTGAAAGAGTAACATCAGTCCAAAAGCATTCGTAAGTTTACTTAGCCCGAGGAGTTGAACCAAAATGATGGGACGAAGCGAAACAAAAGAAGCTGAAAGTTATTACATTGTTCAAAAATGAATTGATACTTGATTACTAATAAAATACATTAAAATTAAAACAAGACGTACCAACACAGAAGCCAAACATGGCAGCATATGTAACTAAAAGGCTGTATTCGGTAACGAATGGAACGGCAATTGTGATAAGTCCACAAATTGTCAAGGCCGTGTTACTAACAATTAGAATATGCTTTCCAATTCTATCCGCGATGGCTCCAATTATAATTCGTCCAAATGTATTAGTAATCCCAATAATAGAGATAAGGAATGATGCTTGATCTTTAGTAAATTTGCGGTCTTTGTCAGCGTTGTCTGCGCCTTTCTCGGCTTTAATCTCCTCAACATAGGCTACAGAATTAGTCAAATTAGATAATTCCAAATGCCATATCAAAAATAAATTCATCAGTTTGATTATTATCGTACCAGCCAGATAAATGAACGGAATGAAAAATCCCAAGACATTGATAGCTCCAGATATAGCCATAAGGAGGAACGTGTATGATCGAAGTAGAGAAAAATCCAGCATTTTCCGGAGAACGTGACAGTGGCAGCTAACCTTACACTTTTTCTTCTTTTTGCCGTATGCCTCATGAATTGCCTCCAGGGCTTCTGGGCTCACTGGCACTGCTTCAATAGCAAATCCTGCCTCCTAAATCAGCAAAATTCATTTTTATAATTTTAAATTCAGCTTAAAATTGAACAAAAAAGTTACGTTATCGTCCAAGTCTTGAATACGACTCAAAGTTCCAGGATAGAAAATACTACTCATGTTGAATGGACTATTTAGGGTTTCCTTATCTGCCACACGATAAACTCGAGACTCTGTCACATCTTCCTCTGTATCCGGAAGGAGGAGAGTAATAGTGATCTGATTTTCGGAACTATTGGGTTCATTAATCATGGAAGAGGTTCGAAGTCTCAAGGCTTTACGTGTTCCTTGCGATGAGACTGAAAGAACAAAATAAGGACAATAAAGAATATTATATAACTCCACGCTTAATTTCAACTAACCTGAAGTATTCCTTGTCCGCATGTCCAGACCATCGTCGGTTCCAGTTCCATCATCTGTAACAGCATCGACGTCCTCAACTTCTTTGTCCTCACTTTCTCGATCAAACGCCAAGACATACATTCTCCCCGGAGATGGTCGAACCTCGATATGATCTCCCTCATTTTCGCTTGGATCATCTGTAGGGCCTGCAGATCCAAATGCAAGCATATCTTCTAATATAGTGGGTTCAGATCTCCTTCTTGCCTCTTGATGTTTTGATTGAGCGATATTCAAAGAGCGCACAGATCGGGCGTGTTCGCTTTGGTCAGTAATATCAGTCTCGTTCCGGACTAGACTCCGAACTCTTTCAGGTGCATCTCCAGAAACCATTTGAAGTGAAGCAACGTTTTCATCAATCTTTGAATTCCTAAATGTCATGTCCAGCGTATCCACAGTTAACTGGGACTGGCCAGTTATTTTCATCCTTAATTCTGCAGCCATACTATCAGCTCTAAGAACATCAGCGTTTGGAATGGGAGTCGGAATTTCTGCAGCAATGCTTTTTTCTAGAAGTAGAAACCATAATTTTAGTCCGTATGAGACGATTGACAAAATATCTTTATTATAGACAATTCTTTACAAGTTACTTTGTCTACTTAAAGAGGAATTATCGAATTCCAATAAACTTTGAAATCAAGTGACGAATACCTTTTTGAATTTGCTTGGCTGAGAATTTTCTAACTAAATATTGGGCTCATATTAGCACATTAAGCAGTATTAAAACTTACTTCTCTGGGACAGAGGTTTAATAGGACGATACATCATACCAAACACGACAGTGAACAGGACTAAACCTCCCAAAATTGGCAGCGTCCTGTGCCATTCAAATTTAGCAATCATAATACTGACAACAGGTGGGTAGATGAACGTTCCAGCCCCTGATCCACACACGGCGATACCAGTAGCAAGGGCCCTTTTCTTTGTAAAATAGAATCCAACGGCCACCACTGCAGGGACGTAAATAAATCCAAAACCGATGCCCATTAAAACTCCATAGAACACGAAAAGAGCTTCTACATTTGGTTTTCCGCTCCAACAAAAGTACCATGACAAGAACAAGCCACTGCTGCTCAAACAACTTCCAACAATTGCAGTAATTCGAAATCCAAATTGATTCGCAAACAAAGAAACAAATGGGCCTGAAAAAAAAACATAAAATTTAATTATCAAAAAGACCTCAGCGGACTAAATTAAACGACGTATCACCTGAGAGTAGGTTAAAGCCAACACAAATTCCAATAATCCAGGATGCGTCACTCGTGGAGACATTTGATTCTCCCTTCTCGTTCTTACCCAGCAACATTAGACCGGAGGAGTTGATAGTCCCATCCATGATTACATTGCTCATGAATGCAGCGAAAACAACGACCCAACCCCAACCACCATCAGGAGGAATGATCAAATCATCGGGTTTGATCTCCTCGTTGTCAGGACCAATGATCTAAGCCAGATACATCAATTAAAAATGCGAGACTACACCGTGAGTATATAAAACAAATATTTGTCAATAGGAACGTCTAAATCCATTCTAATTTTAATTAGTCAACTTACAATAATCGGCAATGAGTTTTCTTCGTCAACAAAATAGCTATTGTGAACAACGGGATCAATATCAGTATCGGTTGACTGTTCTGGCTGATCAGAGGTGGGACTCCCAACTCCGTTGTCTGCAGCATTGTCGGTGAATTCTTGGGAGTTCGTCGCGCTCATGTTCTGAGCTTTTTCAAGATCTCCTTTCCAGGAAATGATTTCCTATCTCTTACTTACAAACCAGACCGGAGGTTTGTTTCACTGTAACAATGAGTCAAGAAATTAATTTACGTCAGGCAAGATGGCAAAAATATGACGGTTTTCTAGTAACGCTGCTAAAGCCTAGAAACCTAATTGTATCAGGGTATTTGTGATTGTTGATCGATTGTTGAGTAAAGAACTTCCACATAGAAACAGTGGCGGAACAAAGTAATTTTTTTGGATCAGTTTGCTTGGTTATTGCAGCTGTAGAAACAGAATTAAAATCATGTATGTGAGGTTCAACCATGATTTGGTTACTTTGAGGGTTTTATCTTTTTTGCAATGTCATACATGAAAGAAAACATTTCGGAAGTCAGTAAATTCAAGTCTCTTGCAAAGTTAAACATATTAAGCGTATGTCGTATTTATAAGAATTTCTTACAAAAATATTACAATTACATGGGCCTGCAGGCCTCATGCATACATCCTGCGAGAACGAAGTGTTTAAAAAAAACTTTGAAATCCACTACCCAATGTGTGTAGTATTGTCTTTATAAATTAATATAATTTCTTTCTATAGTAAATCAAAGTCTAGAAAATTTTAAATTTGCATTCTTACACGGATTCAGCCCTTGGGTGGCAGATGAGAGTGAATGAAAGTGGACCCAACAACTTTTGACTGACCTTCCGTTCGCACTCACAGAATATTAGTTTGGACCGGATTTAAAATGTTTAAATATCACAATAAATTTTTCAAAATTCTATTCCCAAAATGTGCAAGTGAAAATATCACGAATGCCAAACAAAGTCTGAGTTTCAAACTTTTGGCGCCCACTGAATCAAAATCGAAGACTGTGTCTCGCTACCCCTAATAAGCTGAAAAAATGTACAAGAAACCTAAAAACTAGAAATTTTATAATATTCATACTGAATAAGACATTTCTCTTGAAATGTTGTGCACACCAGACCCGTTCTCCTAAAATTTAAGAATTATAGGAAAATTGTAAATTCATCGCTTTCAAACATTTTTCTTTTTCATTCAGCATGAACGCTAGGCATTTCGACGATATGAGAAATAAGTAAATAAAATTAACTAGCCTACTATAATTCAATAATCCTCCATTTAAATGCAATTTTGATGATCATACTATAAATGCAATAAAGCAAGGTCTATACGAAGGTGCAATGAGCCCTACCAATATTAATGTAAAAATTGTTTACATATTATATTTGCTTGCACTGAATTGATTGTACTTTTGTTGTGTGCAAGTGCAAAATCCAAGTCAGTTATCTAATCATAAACCAAATTCAAGTGAATAAATACAAAAGGGATCACGTTTTAAAATATGTGCTGTGCTTGAATGATAACTCCTCCAAGGAACGCATTCATTTGGTTGGTTAAAGTTCGCTCTGACCAGATATAATTTCCTGGAAGCAGGAGCAGGTTGCTTTCTGATTAACGGCACTTACAGACAAAGCAAAATCTCCGTGGTTGTTTTAATTTAAATCGTGTAGAAAGTAATTAGTCAATTTTGTTTAAATCATGTCTGGAGTCAATCATTTTGGAATAATTGATTACATTGTTGTTGCCGCTACTCTGTTGATTTCACTTTTCATCGGAATATACTATGCCACAATCAGGTATGGATTAAAATTATTTCTCAAACAAGAATAGTCGAACGGTTTCAATGAGTAAACCCAAAATTTAAATTGTCTTTTAATATTTTCCTTGTTCAAAAAAAATTAGCAAAAATACTACAGAGGATCTTCTCGTTGGTGGCCGAGGCTTAGGAGCGCTTCCAGTCGCAGCTTCAATTCTTGTTACTTACCTGAGTGCTGTCTCCTTACTGGGTTAGTTTCATCTCCAGAATTTAAAAAAAACCTAAATCAAATAGTCAAACCAAACTTTTCAAAGTTTAATGCATGGCATGAACCAATTTAGATTACAATAGTTTTGGGTGTTGGAATTAGTAGATTATCCAGTGATATAGAGATTTTTGGTCCTTTTGAGGAAAAGGGGATTTAAATCAAATTTATTTTATGTATCATAATATGAGGTTAACTGATAGGTTAGACTAAGAACACTTCCGCATGTACAAAATATAGAATAGATAATTGCAAAATGTTATCCTGGATATTAGTTGTCGTGTAACACGTGGACGTTTGATTTAGTAGCTTGTAGTATTTTCGTTAGCAAAATTAATCTGCACAACCTAGAAAAGCATATGGTAATTTCACGTGTGCAGGACATCATTTATCTCAATAATAAAAATTTAGTTGAAACTTTCTGATTTCAAACACAAGTTCGTTTTTAATATGGGTTTCAAGGAAAATCACGCAATTCACACACAGTCTTATCAGTGTTAGGATTACTTTTCGAAGATTATTTTAATCCATTAACCCCGTTATGCGGCATGTGTAAATATCAAGTGTTTGAGTCTTATGATACAAATACGTACACTTGCTTCCTTGCTTGTAGACTAGGCGGAATTTAAATTCTCACATGATTGAGCCGGTCAATAATCATATTTAATTTTGGATTGGCATTGAAGCCACTTGTTGGGCTAGCTTAATGAATGCAATTTATATTTTAATCAAACTTCAAGGGCATTTCTTATGCATGCGTGCAATTAAATTGGTCATTCTTTCAACCCAGTGAAATTTCATTCTGCTGCCCTTGAAAGAATCGAAATGAGTTTCGCAATTACAAAATTTGATGTACTTAATTAACTTGTTAGAATTATGAATAAAAAATAAATTTTTAACATTTAGGATTCCCAGCAGAGGTATTTTATAATGGTACGGAAATTTTCGTCATGACGCTAATTTCCATGTTCATTACACCCTTGAGTGCCTACCTCTTTGTTCCTGTGCTTTACAACTTGAAACTTACGAGTGTTTACAGCGTAAGATTTCATTTTTCTTTAAAATCATAGTTTATATAGAAATCTGAATTTTATTTTATCTGCAGTATTTGGAAATGAGATTTGATTCGCTTCTAACAAGAAGAATGGCTTCATTTATTTTTATTCTTCAAGTCGTTCTTGTCATGGCTATCATTCTGTTCGCTCCGAGCATTGCAATTGAAGCTATCATGGGAATTCCTATGTGGATGAGCATCACAGCCATTGGGATTTCAGGAACTATTTATACATCCGTCGGTGGATTGAAGGCAGTAGTTTGGACTGATGTTTTTCAACTCGTCATGATTTTGATTGGAATGATTGCAATCCTCATCAAGGGATTCATGATTGCTGGTGGTCTCGGTGCAGCTTTTGAAATTGCAGACAAGCACGGTCGTTTGAATTTTTTCAAGTAAATTATGAATATGATCCGATATTTTCATTCTTAACGCATTTATAACTTGAGTCTGTGGTAAAGGACGGACTAATCTTAATTTCTAAATTTCAGTATGGAGTTTAACATATTCCAACGTCACAACACGTTAAATTTTCTCATCGGTAAGCCACTTACGATCAAAATATATGAAGCATTTGAGATATTACGATAAGCTAAATACTCATTGAATCTCCATCAAAAATTCTATTTTGCCACAGGATTCGGGTTTTCACTTTTATTTTTATCTGGGACACATCAGCCGCAAGTGCAAAGATAT
>WJEZ01003308.1:0-11110 GCA_009869925.1 Thalassaphorura encarpata
TACAAAATTCAATATTTTGGCTCATTTATTCCCACCTGTGATAAAGATGCAGTCAAAACGATGGATTCCTTGGAAATCGCAGATGCTCGCTTAGCCTATGGAATTTTCTTAGCTGGATTCGCCATTTCTTTCATTGGATTTTTATTTGAGTATTTTGAGCCTGTTAAAACTTGTTAAAATATTAATCTATTATTTTATCAATAAAAAGTTTCCTTAGTCCATCGCTTTCTTAACCCCAGGAAGGAAGGAAGTCACGGCCCATACTATAGCTATTGTATTAGATTTTCTTTCGATTTTCTTTTCCCATTATTACATAACATAGCATGCATAAGTATACAAAACGCAGTGAATTGAAATGAATTGAATTTTACATGTGTCTGCATCTGCATTATGGTGTATGGTAGGTGTAACGTACATTGTAATAATAATGGAGTTCTAAATGGTAAGGATTGTTGTGGTGGAGATACAAGATGTAAATGGAAGACAAGGCGATACGCTTCATGGTTTTAGTGTCAGATTATTTGGTCGGCCATTGTTCTGTATTAGTTGTCAGGTAGGCAGAAAAGACAAGGGAATAGCAAATAGCGTCACTTGAGTGGGGGCGGATGCAAGTACAAGTGCAAGTGCACCACAGCACAGCACAGCAAAAAATGAAACAAAATGATAGCATGTGTTTGAATATGACTCATTTTGTTTCATTTCACTGAATGCAGATCCAAAAATTACGTTTTTTTTAAATCAGAACACTTGAAACAGAATTTTGATGCATTATTTTCAACAAAATGATCAATCTGAAATAATTTTTTCTCACAACCAAAAAATCAGAATAAAATCAATGATGCCCAAATCTGACAGATAAATCATTTTGACAAAAATCTTCAAAAGTTCCCGAGGATGACGTACAAGGTCCGTTCATTACGTATTTTCGGAGTTTTAAGTAGACATAATAACTTTAAGCACTGTTGCTGCAAAGGGAAGAACTTACCTATTTACACATAATTCTTTCTTGAGCTTTTATAAAAAAAAGTAATCACGTTTTGACTTGTGTATTTGCAACAATTTCCGAGTGTTTTAAATTTATATTCGGCTATTTTTGAATTTTTTTTGTAACCTTATTTCTAAATAAAATGTATTGGTTAAATGAAACTTTACTCTGGTCAGGGTCAGGATAATCCTGGAAGCTGCAACTGGAACGGAACCTTTTTTCTATTTCCTCAGATTACGAAATTATCCATAATTACAGGTAATGATCACATCGGTTAGTTTCCTGACCTTCATTGCTTCTACCATGTTTCTTCTCGTCTTGTCTGTATACCTGGATCATGTTTTGTTACGTTATTCCTTCGCTCTTGCTACTTCGTAACGTAAATTCATTTATTAGTTCCGGTGGTCTTGGTCTTGGTCGTGGTCGCTACAACTTTAGTATCTCTTGTTATAAGTATAGCATGGCATGGCATAGACTTTTTCCCTATCTTACACCCAAGAGCGTGTCCAACCGCCCAAGTTCCACATGAATGAAGTGCAACCATGGTTTTCACACTCGGCTCTTGCTAGACGCCCTGGTGTGAATTCTGAATTGTGAATTCCACAGCAAGAGTCAGACAGTCAGCCAAACAAAACAAGGAGCAAGTGTGCTCTAAGGGCCTATGCTATCTCCTGGATTTTTACATACAAACTAGGGCTCCCTCAGTTTTGTCATCCTCTCATCTCCCATTGTTAATTTCATAAAGAGAAACGAAGGGGAGTCAAGTCAAGTCAAGTCACAACTCAACGTTGGAGGTAAATGTCGAAGAATTGAATGGGGATGTGGAAGAAATGTCAAAATATTTCAATACTTAAGAATATGTTGTGTCCTTTACCTTCTTTTCTTGTGGGTTTTCTTACGTTAATGGATTCTTGTGTTGGATACTTAAAATTGGCTACTAATAATTAAAATTTTAATTGTACACACTCATATGAATTTATCAGCTTGTGCAACACAGCGAGATGTACAGAGATGGAACTAAGAAATAGATTCGATACAGCAGTAGTTTTTATAAAAATTATGATCCGTGTTAAATCTGTCCCAATTTTTTCATTAATAAAAAAAATTAAACACTAAAATGTCCAGCTTAGGATAGTAACACAAAGATTTTTCCTTTAGAAAAGCAAACCGATGGTATTTTCTTCATTGCATTGCATTGCATTGCTCTGGGCCTAAGCCCTTCATCTCTAGAACTCAAAACTCAAGTGCTCAATTTATTTTGTGGATAAGCACTCTCACAAAACAACTCCATTCCACTCATGCCCAAAACAAAACAAACGATTTTATTGTTTACATCTTCCACTTAAAATACAATCATGTGCTTGTGCTTACATGACTGTGATGATGGCTCGTCTCATGTTTCTTAAAAAATGACATTTTTCTTTTTTTCTCTTTCTCTCCTGAAGGGTAGCGTGATGCTAACGTGCGAGTAATGATAGAGTAATCATGACATTAGGAATACAAACATCTTTAATAGCTGATGCTGAGATGAGCTAAGACATGAAGAATCAAGGGGTTTGTATGCAAACACTTCAGATAAAAAAGAGAGTCAGGGAACGGAATGTCTTAATTTGTTTGGATTAAGGAACATAAGATAATAAGAAGACAAAGCAACAAAATATTCTAAATCTGAACGACAAATTTTTAATTATTTGCTATAAAACAATTATTTAAACAACTTTCGTTTCAAAATTGAATTAAAATTAATGAAAAATACTTTTCCAATATTAAAAGAAAGTGGAAATGAAGAATTTTGAAAACTTCCCTTAGCTAGTAGAACTGGTCTGGCCTGGACCTGGATGCCTGAAGTGTCTCACTCGAGTGGAATGGGCAAATTGTAAGGATATAAGGTAACATGGTTGAAATTTGAGACTTTCATTTTGTCAAGGGACGGACGAGTCCTCCAGGAACTCAACTCAACTCAAGTGACAAAGTCAATTAGTCCCTAAAATCTTTTCACTGCACTGCACTGTAGTGAAATGCAATGAATTGAACGCAAATGTTTTGAGCTTGTTTAGAAACGAACTACGTAAAATGTGCACTTAGAGTGAGGTTTTGGTTCAATCATAAGTATTTTATAATTTGGACTACTCAGAGAACTAATAAATTATCAGGCCAACTTTTATGACATCTGCATTATTTTTAGTTAGGATTAAATTAGCTCAAAATTAAAATTACGTAGTCAGGAGCTCGTCACACATGCAGGCAATCATGTGTGCTTGACCACCCGATGTCATTGTCATTAATGTCTTGAGTTTGTTTGGAAACTACGTAAAATGTATGCATAGATTTGGGTTCAGTAATAAGTATTTTATATTTTGGACTAGTCTGTGAACTACTAAATTAATTAAACTTACATAGTCAGGGGCTCGTCACATATGCAAGCAATCATGTGTGCTTGACCACCCGATGTCATTATCATTGTCATTTTGTCCGTTCTGTCTATCCCGGTAGGAATGACAAATCATGTAACGTGAAGTAAAGTCAAGGTTTCCAGTTTCCGAAATTCAACTCTAGCCTTTCCTAAAGTTCAACAATGCGGAATGAGTTAAGACTCTCCAGCCATAGCGGCATTTGTGTCAAACTCAATTAGTCTCACAAATGAATCAGAAATCAGAATGTTCAGAAATATCTGGCTAGCAAAGCAAGCAGATGAGAATTCCTAAGACTCTCCAGCCATAGCGGCATTTGTGTCAAACTCAATTAGTCTCACAAATGTGACTTAAATGAGCTGAAAACATTTTTGTTCCTCCTTCCACTGGTCATTCTCGTGCATCACAAGTCACAACCGTTCAAATATTTTGGAATAAAGGCAAGTATTATAACGAAAATAACAGATAAGAAATTTAAGATTAAATTTAAAATTAAAATTAAAATTAAAATTAAAGTATGAGTATATATTTGGTCACTTTAGCTTGAGCTTTTTTAGTATTTCCAGACATGATATGCTTCCGGATGCAACAAAATTAGACAAAAGTGACAGATTTTTGGGTTGGCCTGGTCGACGAGTTATAAAACTCAATTAGTCTCACAAATGTGACTTAAATGAGCTGAAAACATTTTTGTTCCTCCCTCCACTGGTCATTCTCGTGCATCACAAGTCACAACCGTTCAAATATTTTGGAATAAAGGCAAGTATTATAAAAAAAATATGAGTTAACGCCTTATTTTCCGTATTGTAAGAGATGAAAAACTTTTGATCCATCTTTCACACTGCCGCTTGAGCTTTTTTAGTATTTCCAGACATGATATGCTTCCGGATGCAACAAAATTAGACAAAAGTGACAGATTTTTGGGTTGGCCTGGTCGACGAGTTATTCATGAGGGGACGAGACTTGGCGAAAGATGAGACGAAACGTAATTTTCTTCACCCTTTCCTTTTCTTTCCCTGTTTTATGCATATCGTATGTGTATGGCATAGCATAGCATGGCATGACTAATTTGTTCAGAAATATCTGGCTAGCAAAGCAAGCGGATGGAAATTCTTGCGTTCAGCTCTGCTAGCCCGCTCTCAAATTTAACGTGTTTTTAATTTCTAAATTCTTTTTGTGGTCTGGTAAAGGATTTTCCTTGTGATGTTTCCTTCCCGGAGGAATTAGTCTAGAATTGTCTGTTTTCAATTCCGGGTTTGGACATGTCAAGTTGAGCCGGAAATTGAAGCAAGATTGTACAGACGACACATTTTTGTATTGCTCTAGCTCTGCCTTTTGTATTCATAGCGGAATTTGAATGAAAACCAGGTCAGGACATTCGGCTGTACTGAACTGAATTGAACTGAGCAGAGTAAATATTGACTTGAATGATTATATTGATTTTGCTAAGGCGGAATTGACAAGGCAAATTTATAAAAGACGACGCGTGAAGTACTATAGTCAATCAACTCAGGTCTTTGCACGGCAGGCAGTCTGCAAATTGGGCAAAAAGTATTCGCACTTCTATGCAAATTGAGTTATCTGATTGGCATTAGCAGTGGCAGTGACAGTGGCAGTGCGAGAAAAATTGTCAAATCAATAATGGTCTACATGTTTTATCACTTTTTTAAACAGAGACATAACGGTAGTCTACAAATTGGGCAAAAAGTATTCGCACTTCTATGCAAATTGAGTTATCTGATTGGTATTGGCATTAGCAATGGCAGTGGCAGTGCGACAAAAATTGTCAAATCAATAATGGTCTACATGTTTTATCACTTTTTTAAACAGAGACATCCAAAAACTTAGAACGTATGGGTATGGAAATTTCAGATGGTAGTTGACATTGTGTTTTTTTTACTTTTGTAATTTTAACATGTCTTAATGACTGTATAAAACATAAATTATTGATTTTCTATACATTCTATACAATATTTGAAATATATTTTACATTTTTATGCTGTATATATGTAGAAAACAAAGCTAAAACTAGAAGAACATTAAAATTTGATACGTTTAATGATTCCTTGGTGTAACACGGAGCCACATTCCATCAATAGGTTTGAGAGGACCTGTGTTTCCATAAACCATTGGAATCGTCGTCCTTTTTGTGGGTGCCATCTCAAAATTATGGATAAGATGTGCAACTGCTGCTTTTCCCTCCGTTATGGCGAAACGATTTGCTAAAAAATTATGCAAATCAGCTTAGCATTTTGAACAACAAATACTTAAACTACTTTCAAATATATATTTAGTCACACATTCACAAATACTTAGTCGGAATACTTAACTTACCAATACAATTTCTTGGACCAGCTCCAAATGGCATATAAGAGTATGGATTTCTCTCAAGCTTATTTTCCTTGCTAAATCTTTCCGGAATAAATTTCTCTGGTTCTGGATAATGGTCTGGGTCATGATGAATTGAATAAATTGGAATGCTCACAATTTGATCTTTCTTAAATTCAAACTTTGTCCCAGCAATCTTATAATCACGGACACATTTTCTTTCAGTTCGAGTCGCTGGTGGGTATTTTCTCAAAGTTTCTATTAGAAAACCACAAAAAATCATATAATATGATACATTTTTTTAGAAAATGTTTAGCTTGAGCTGAATTTTACCTGAAATGACCATATCCAAATATTCGAGTTGATTAACAACGTCATAGCTGAGCTCTCCATGTTTTGCTTTAGCTTCTTCAATTTCCTTTGCTAATTTCTTCTGGATGTCTGGATTAAGGGCTAATTCATAGGCTGCAAAAACTAAAAGTGTTTCAGTCGTGTCAAAACCCGCAAAAAAGAACAGGATACATTGTGCCACGAGTAAATCTTCGGTCAATTTGATTTTGTTTGCCTTTTGTTGTCCATTAGAGGAAATTTCTTCATCATCTTCATCCCCTTCTTGGTCTCCACCTCTTGCTTCCATCATAAGTTGCAAAAAATCGTTTCGTTTTTCACCAGTCATGTCCCGATGCTTCACAGTTTTTAGAGCCACGTCTTTGAAGAAATTGAAGGCCTCAACGTTCACAAAGGTAAAGCGAAACAGAGCAAAAAGAGATGGGGCTAAAAATGAGGTGAAAAGTTTGATTTGACCAATCCACCCCTTGAATTGACTTTGAATTAAATGACCCATTTGAGAAAATGTGGAATTCTTGTCTTTAAAATTTTGACTTTCTACTCCAAATGCAGCGGAAGCGATGACGTCCATAGTGTAACGGCCGAATACATCTTTTAATTCAATTTCAGGGGATTTTTTAATTTCTGCCTTGAGAAACGCAGCCATTTTATCTGAAGATTCCGCAAAGACGTTAAACATTCGTCGGATTTTCCCAGTCGTAAACGTAGGGCTGAGTGTGGCTCTCAAATCCTTCCATTCTGGATTGTCCATGCTGAACAACATTTTATGAAAAAGAGTTGGGTCATTTTTACGTCCAAATGGTCTTCGATTGGTAAAATGATCAAAATCCTTGACCATGACATTCTTGATCAAATCCAAATCCAGAAGGAATGCTACGGGGCGACGAAATTCCATGATTCCACCAAATGGGATCTTCCCATAGGATTTTAACTTTTTGTACATTTTATTGTCAATTTCATGAAATGGTAGTTTAAACTTGATTCGTTCCCAGAATGAGCCGAGAACTTCGCCTTTTGCCAATGGGACTCCTTGCTTTGGCCAAAAATCGTCATTGCCGTAAATGTAAGAATTTACACCGAAGGCAATGAGAAGTCCAAGGAAAATTAGGGCTGCGATGAACCAAAACATGGTTAATTTAATTCTTGAATTATTTTAAGGGTTGAAATTGTAATGGATTTCAAAATCTGACTGATTTAAATGTAACAGAGTTGGTCGCTTTTATATTGACTACAATATGCTTTGAGCATTTAAGCTGGAAGCTTATCTCGCTTAATTTGTTTGTAATTTTAGACAATGCCTTTCACGTGGACATTGTCAATAGCCTTCAGTATGGATTGCGACAAATTTAAGCACTTTCAGATAAGACCATTTTTCAGTTTAATGAGCACACTTTACATGAAACCCTAATTATCACGAGTTTAAGTATTTTTCTCATTTTACCCTTGTGATATTATTTTATACATGCAAGCAAATGTAAAATCAATTCAAACTCAAACCCGTGATTGATTGATTTAAATTAATCTAGTACACAGGTTGTGCCTGTGTATGTGCTCAATTTGTCGCAATCTATTTGCGCTACTTTCAACGCAAAAACATCACGAGGCATACTACGAGTACTACTACAAGTCCATCGCACTCGTTTTTAATACTTGTGACTTTTTGAACAAATTGGCTGAAGTGCAGAAACAAGATCACAAGATTTTGTGTAAAATTCGTCCGTACAGAGCTAAATAGATTTAGATGCATTCAGTTTAAACTTCAAAAATGAGAATTAGAATTTACATTTAAATATTTTGATCCATAATGCTCAACCCTATTTGCTAAATGTATTCTTCGTTCACAAATTCAATGTTAAAAACAGTTCATGAAGCCATCATGAAAATGACTGGAATTATATACATAACACACTAGCGAAATTCAAGTAGAGGCTAGTGTGTTATTCAAACACTGTGAATCTTTATTCATCAAAAGCTAAATGCGTACATAGTGCTAATTCGGAAGCTGAAAATAGTTGTGACCTACTGGTTAGTAATTGGTACAGTGGCTGACATGGCAGTTGCATTCAAAATAAAGTTTCAGAATTCGAATATCACCAGCTGCACTGCACTATGCATTCAGTGTCTCTCTGTTGTTTGTTTGAGTCGTTAGTACAAACCTGTACTTTGTTACAATCATCTGAACCCTCATGATTCTGATTCGGTGCATTGTTGTACGTATTTTCCTTTTATTTATTAGAATTACACGCAGAGAATCTTTGAAACTAAAAACATTCCTGGTCTATTTAAATAAAAATATGTGGGGCAGCACAATTATCAGCAATTGGTTAAATAATTTGACAATACAACAGTTCTACTAATCTAAAATTTTTACAATCTGAAGAAATAATAGTTGAGTACTTGAGGTAAGGTAACGTAATGAGACAATCATCTACTAAAAGTATCTTTCCTTCAACTCTGTAATTTGAGATCTTGATCCGGAGACATAAAGTGCAAACGAAGCAAAAGAAGGAGAGGACATGCGGAGGGGAAGGAAGTGTGACAAGGCCAATTAGTTCTCCGACGCGTCAAATGAATTGGAAACAAATGTGGGCATTAGGGAAGGACAAGACACTTTTCTTTCCTTCCCGTGTCACCAGATGTGAAATTGAGATGATAATTATTTTGTCTCTGGTTAAAATCACCTCCATTTTTTGACATTTATGAGTTTTAGTCTCCAATACTTCATTTTAATGCTCATAATTGCATTATAATTTGAAAATTCTGAAAAATTCGTAACTCGAGTCTAATACGTAAGGATTTGACTTGACCGATTTGGATTTTCTTTCGTAAATCCAGACGAATAACTTCCGCAACACCTAAATTGATACCTTAGGCTTTAGTTTTAGCTTGAGCTAACTAGGCAACAACTGGTGCTCAAAATAGATATGTTAATCCGAAACACGGTTTGAAGCTAAGTAGTACTAAGTGGGAATGGGAAGTGGAAAAAACACTCGATTTAAGAAATCAAAACATTGGAAATGAGGTGACGATGTGACGAATGATGAACATATGCATTAGCGCAGGGAGGCAAATACATGTGCAAGGCAGAACAGAACATGTGTTTTCGTCAAGAAAAAGAAAGGATTAACAGCCGAAAGCTGAGCCGACCAACCGACAGTCACACATTACGTACAATTTGTCAGCTTACTAGTTCAAATATATAACAACCAGAAACCGGGAAATTTTTACCCGGGCATTGCATTAGAACTGAATTACCACAAAACTAAGGAAATGATGGCAATCTTAAATAATATATTGTTATGCATTTCCTAGTCTTACCTTGATTTCAAATATTTGTAGGATTTGTATATTACTTAAACTTACTCGGCATTTCTTTCTTGGTCAGCAAAGTCAGACATAGCTATGCCAAGGAAGCAAAAAAAAACACACAGCAGTACAGCTGATTGACACACAAAGCCAAAGCGTCAGAAAAAACACAGAAGTAAACTGGAGAAATCACACTTGACTGGACTTTGAGGGAGGAAAGAAAGAATGGACAAAAAAAAGCTCTGATGTTGTGCGTACTGCATTGCACCATGATCTCGTTTTGAATACTAATTTCATTTTAAGTGCTTCTTCTCCAATGTCAGTGTCTAGATTGACACCAAAGTTACAAGAATTAGACTCTTGTTCATTCAGGGGATCTGTAGTTTATTTTTTCTAGTAGCCCTAAGAAGTGAAAAATAAAAGGGTATCTATCTATAAAAATTTCGACTATTACGATTTATTAAGTTGAGAAGTCGCGTAGAATGTATTCAATATATCAACATAAATATGAAACTCGATTAGTTTCCGAATAAATCGAGGGAAAACTTAAAACCATAGTCTTGGCTTATGGCAAATTCTAGCCCAGTTCCACTAATTTGGACAGATACGAAATTCTTCGGATCAATTATTAATATAACCTGGCAGAGCTGGGTGGAACTGATATTTACTTCTGTTCAGCCTGCTAAGTTTAAATTCTACATTTATCTCTATACCATATTTTGTACGTTCGTACGTAACGTATTACGTATGTACTTTCTGAAGGAGTCGATCACGAATTCAAATCATAAAAAATGAATTCTTTGAGCTCTACGTGATTCGACAATTTTAAGTTCACACACACACACCGTCCAAAATGTAATGCGTAAGCTGAAGCTGAAGCCGGACGCTGGAGCCGCTTCACATTACAAGACAACTTTGTATGCGGGTGCAGGCAGGCAGACCCATCATCTGCATGGAATGAAATGAAATGAAGATTCATGAATGTTCAGAAAAAGAAAAAGAGTTTTATTCCTTTTTTCTGACTGTGCGGTGACGATGAAGGTGAAGGCATAATGCATTATCACATCGTTTACGTGTACCTACGTACGTTTTCATTTCACCAAAGCCGACAATCGGACAATCCCACGAGCAGCAGCAGCAGCATAGGAACAAACACTAATTGATCTGTTACTTAAGTGGTCGGTCACTCACACACTCACTCAGCCAGTCGGTAACTTTACACAAATGAATCCAGGAGCTCCAGCTTCTTTTTTTATTAATTCAACCAAGTTTTTGCTGGTCTAACCCGCTATAGTAGCTGACACTGGTTTCTAATGTTTAAGCTTTAGTTGGCCAGTGTTTCAATTCAATTCAATTCATAAAAAATTCAAGGCAAAATGGCTTTATATTCTAAAAATTGGAAATTGTTCGTGTAATATTCTGACCGTTTGCCTATAAAATAATTAAACAATGCGACAGTTTCAAATTGTTTACAATTTCGGCCCTATTAAATAGATTTAACTTTGAAACATGAATACTGTTTTATAAAAAGATTGGTAAAAATGTATTATTTTTAATGCACGCAAGGCATTGACAGTGACAGTGGCATTTGGTTTTAGTTTTAGCTTTGGCTTGACAGTTTCTGTTTTGCATGACTCGACAGAATTTCTGGACATTCAATTTGACATAATAAGGTGACTTACCCGTACTATGTATAATTTGTCGTTTAATAATTAAGGCAGGATCATTTGCT
>WJEZ01003309.1:0-11109 GCA_009869925.1 Thalassaphorura encarpata
ATGAAGATAATGAAAGAAACAAAATGAAATAACTTGGATTTCAAGCATTTATGAAATAGTTCAGCTCAGAATAAACTATGTCTATGTCTAGACGCAATATAAAGAAGAATCTTCACAAATTGCAGTTGGCAATGCATTGCAGTTTACACTTACACTCTAGTCAGTTCTCCATTCAAATTCAAATGCTAAAAGGCTATATTAATTTTATCTCTAACTCTAAATGTTCCATTACTGTTCTTGTTCTACTGTTCAACTTTCTATCCTATTCCATCCATGAATGAACTGGCCATGTATCCCTTGTCATTTTACCTTAACATTAACTCATCAAAGTCATTAAAACTTAACTAACCTTATCTTCACCAAAATTAAAACTAACCTTGACCTTAATAATTGAACGACTCGACTCGACTTACCTCAGTTGACTTCTTCAACAATGACAACGACAATGAATGACCCAAGAGGGTGGGACGACAATTTTAAACAAATTATTTTTCCAGAAGGTCACTGAAATCCACGACGAAGGAAGGCAAGGACAGGACAACGAAACCCGACCGAATGAACTTATGCAATGAAAATGGAATGAAGCGTCAGCCCATGCATCAGCCAGGCAAAATACGAGGTGGTTCGGGGAATCGGCTCGGCATTGGTCCTCTTGCCTTGCCGCGCGAAAAAAATATATTCAAATCTCATCCATTTGTCATTTCTTCGTGTGCTGTAGCTTTGACAGCCGTTCTAGCTTTTTAAAATAAAACCAGAAATTTTCTTATCTGACGTAAGGTAACTTTTCAGTGGTTACTCTTTCGGATTCAATCCTTAGGGCAGTGGAGGAGGCAAATTAAATTACATTGGTCAACGGTCAAGTCAGATTAGGTCAACCGAAAATTTAAGACTAGTCTTTGGGGCGACTTTGCCTTGTATTTAAAGAGGAAAAGTGAAATTTTCAACCATTCATAAGAATTTCAGGGTTATGCCGAATCACGTACAATGTTAATAATCTTAGGCGATAGGTTAATTGGTTTACTTACGATGCACCATTGTTGACTTTTGACTGGAAAAGACAAGCACATGTACATATTTGACTTAATGTTGGTTTTGTATAAGCAAATAGAAAAGAAAGTTGCATTTGCACCATGGCTGGACACATGAGGAGAGGACTGGCTGACACTGCGCTGACAGTTGTGGTGATGAGATTATAACATTAGGCTGGGCCCTTTAAGACCTCTTAATCTCATTAAGATCAAAATGAGCACGAGCACAACCACTAATTAGACTTGAAATTGAAAGTTTTGGTAATGGTGGGTTTTCCATTTCCAAAAATAAAATATCATATCACACTAGAGCGAATGACACCGATTTGACGCAGATTAACTTTAGTGTACAGATCGGAACGAGCGAGTGAC
Organism: Thalassaphorura encarpata; assembly: GCA_009869925.1. Taxonomy (NCBI): domain Eukaryota; kingdom Metazoa; phylum Arthropoda; class Collembola; order Poduromorpha; family Onychiuridae; genus Thalassaphorura; species Thalassaphorura encarpata. The sequence goes on from WJEZ01003309.1 coordinate 1,401, forward strand.
AAATCCCAACCAATTTTAATCATTCTCAAGAAAATTAGGTCTAAAAGCAAGATTATAGAGTTCAAATCTAACATGAATCAAAATTTAAGATTCTTACTGCGTCTAATTATTTTTCTTCAGTCAATACATCAGAATTTGTCCATACACCGTGAACCTACGCATCGACTTATACCGTAAATATCAGATACTAATTTACTCAGAATTTTCTTTAAGGTTAATTAATTTAATTTGATTTCCTTATCAGGTCAGGGACGTACACATCTTACAGTCTAGGCCCTGTGTGCAGACCCTTGGATGGAATCATTCATTCTCCAAGGAATGAAGCAGAAGTCGTGGATTTAGTGAAAAGGGCAATAGATTCTTACACTCCGATCAAAGCCTTTGGGGCCAGACACTCTGTCACAGACATTATTTGCACAGATGCCAATGGAATTGCCTTGGACATGAGCCGAATTAAAAGTTTTCGAATGAATCCAGACTACACCGTTACAGTCGGAGCAGGGGCTACGATTCGAGAGCTTGGAGAATTTTTGCATCGACATGGACGTTCAATTCGTATTATTCCTGCCTACGGGGGAATTACCATCGCAGGGGCTCTGGGTACAGCAGCTCACGGATCATCCCTCAAGTATTCATCAATTTTTTCAGAATATACAGTTTCTTTAAAAATCATTGATGGAAAAGGAGTGATTCGAACCATCAAGTCTCCAGGGGCACTTCGAGGCTATCGGGCCCATTTGGGATTGCTGGGCATTATTTTACAAGTCACACTTCGCACAGTCCCAGATTTTAAGGTTTATGTCCACAATTATGAAACTTCTGATGAGATTTTGTTCAATGGACTATGGGAGCCTATGGCTAGAGCATCTGATTCATTTTTCTTGTATTGGTTCCCTGCTCGGGACGTTGTCGTCGTTTCCAACGGTACTTTTGTAACAGCTGATACCCCTGGACGTGCTTGGTCCAATGATCATGTCCCACCAACTTCACAATCTTTCCACACAGTCACTTATCCAGCCCTTGAGATTTTTCAACAACAAAATTCGTATACTGGGTTAAATCTATTGGAAAAATATATGCAAAAAACTCTCACAACACAAGTCCCATTATTTGCTCCGATTTATACAGAGGATGGGAAAACTGTGGCAAATCCTGGAATTGGTTATGCTTACAAAATGTTAGCAGCCGTTTGTGCCCCTCATTGCCCATGGCATCATTCCCCATTTAATCTTTCAATGATTGACAATGAACTTTCCTTGGATGTAAAAGATATGGCTGAGATTGCTGGGACAATCAAAGATATTCTGAACAAATCCCCAGCAGCATTTCCTATGCAAGGGATTTTATTAAGATTTTCAAAATCAACGGATACTTTCTTAGCTCCTGGGAATGGAAGGGATTCTGTACATTTAGAATGGTACTCGGTCAAAAGGAAAAATCAGTATGATACCCCAATCAGTGGAATGGAGGCCTATCAGACTATGATGCAAAGTTTGGTAAATTTGATAAAAAAATTAATTACAGTTAGAGCATGACACCCATAGAATTTAGAATTTTTGTATTGTATCGCAGGCATTTACCTTTGGGGGACGTTCTCATTGGGGAAAATCTGGATTTTACTATCATAGCCGAGGAGTTCTTCAACAAAAATTCAAGCCCAAATCCCTGGAGAAATTTCTGACACTCAGGAGTTTAGCTGACCCAGATAAAATCTTCATCAACAACTTTGGCAGAAGACTGCTAGACACTTCAGATAAAATTGATTTGGATCCTATCACTGCACATTGTGCGATTTTGGATAATTGCATATGCAAATTTCCTCAAGATTGTGCCCCTGGGCAATATTGTGGTTATCTTCCTGGCTATCTCAAATACAGCGTTTGCAGAAATATCCCAAAGGGTGGTGGTCGGGTATTATAAGAGCTATTCTTTGAATTTTTGTTAATATTTTGTATTCTTTTTTAAAATAAAATGCCACGACTGATCCTAAGCTAGTAACGTCGTTTAGTATATAACAACAACGATTTATTTCAACAAGTGTAACGAAACTAAACAAATTAACATTTATATTTATAACTTGTGAAATTAGTGAACAATTAACTGATAACGAAATGAAATTATTAAACACTGTTAATTATTTTTTCAAACCCCAACCATGGCTTCATCTTCTGGAGAGGGAGGAACGACATCAGGAATCGTTTCCGTAGTTGTAGTGGCATCAGCAATAGAATTTTCTTCACGAACTGAACTAGTTGGAACAGTTCTGGCTTGACGTTGGCCTTGACCACCTTGAGCTCTTACCCTTATTATCCGAGGAACTCTTCCATTTCGTCGTGGTCTAGTAGTAGTAGTAGTTGCAGGCTGCGATTGTTCTGTAGAAAATTAATAAACAATGTATAATTATGATTAATTTTCACATAATAACTTTGGATTAGCAGAATGTGGCTTGACTAACCTCCATTTCCACCCAAAACAGAAACGAGTAAATTGTTCATGTTGCTAATCTGTTGGAACTGCAACATATTCTCAAATAGGACAGCCGTCATCTTCGTATCGATTAATTGGCGTTCTTCAACGTATTTGGCCCTTTTTGCACTAATCTCATCAGGCATGAGATCATAAACTTTGTTTATAAAATTCTTGAGCTCAATGTGAACAGATTTTGATGAAATTGGTTTTCGACAAATTGGACAATCCAGTTTCTTTTGAAACCAAGAGGAAATGCATGTATTGCAAAATGTGTGACCACAATAACCCAGAACTGCTGCCTATGAGTGAGAATAAAATTAAAATTACATGCTAATTCATAAAAATAAAAAATTGTCAATTCACCTCAATAAACACTTCGCTACAAATGCTACAAGTGAAATCAGTTTCAAGAAATTCATGAAGTTTTTGCACAATTTTCTCTTTTTCACTTTTGACGAGCTCCAATTGTTTTTCAAACTCCATTTTTTCGTTCAACTTTTCTACTTCCAGTGCTCTGTATTTTTTATCATATTCATCTAATAGATTTAAATGTTCAGTTTTACCAAGCAACATTTGAACAATTTGTTTTTTGTGCTCCAATCGTAGCTCCAACTTTTCAAATACTAGTGTGTCACATTTTTTCTCATACCAACAGATATTTTGAAAAAATTCATCTCGTTCAGTTTTGATTTCATCCAGTCGTTTTTCAAGTTCCAGTTTTTCATTCAACTTTTCCTCTTCCAGCGTTTCAAGTTTTTGCTGATATTCATCGATTTTTTGTCGAAACTCATCTTTTTCATTCTTGATTTGGTCTAGCTGCTTTTCGAGTTCTGATTTTTTGTTCAAGTTTTCTTCTTCTAGTGCAACACATTTTTGCTGATATTCGTCGATCTTTTGCCGAAATTCATCTTTTTCACCCTTGATTTGGTCCAATCGTTTTTCGAGCTCTAGTTTTTGGTTTAACATTTGTTCTTCCAGTACCTAGACATTTTTCTTTGTAGTCATTGACTAGCTTAGCAGCATCCTGATCAGAAAAACCAGGCGATGCTGATGCGACAGCGTCAGCGACTGTATCCTTGTCGTCTGCTTCTGACGATGATGACGAAATGTCAATAACATTCGGCGGCGACTTCTGTCCACATAATTCCTGTGAAGCTTGAATTTTTTGTTGGACTGGGATGCATTGACGATGAATATGAATATGTTTAGGACAGGCACTTTGTATCGGTATAATAGTAGAAGGATTTGTATAATTAATTCGATACGCAACGACAGGTGGTAAGAAATAGATTATGTCTTCATTGTCCAGAAGAAACCAGTCAGTCTTGGAGCATTTGACATCATTGACCTTGATTCCATTTGTACTCTAGTAAAAAAAAATCCATACCAAATCAGAACCTATTTCAGTATAGGCAAAAAATGTTCTGTGGACGAACCTTATCTTGTAGAAACCATTTCCCGACATTTTTCCTATACTCTAAGATTGCATGTTGTCTTGAAATTTGGGAGGAGTTGAAAATTATTTGGTTGGTAAATGCCCTACCAAGGCTGACCCGATTTCCGACAAGAGGAATCCTGTCCACACGATTGCTGCCTGTTAGGGATATATATGTAAGGAAAGCCGATGGTGTATAGTCTTCGCCACCATCCAGGGGAAGCAAACTTCGTTTGACCTTCGGCATCGGCTTCGGCACTTGCTGATTGGCCATGGATGAGATTGGCAATTGTCTTGTCTTTGTCACCCTTTCTTTAACCTTATAATTTAGTTTTAATGTGACCTTGAACAATCTTGAGCCCTAATTAATCCTGCCAAAATGTGTCTGGCTCTATCTGGAAGAATTTGAGGATTTTGATGCTTCAGCTTCGACTTGGTATTTACAATTGGCAGGTCAGGCGATTTGCCTGGCTTGTCTGATTTGATTGGTTGACTAATTTGGGGTAAGAAACCCGGGAATTTAAAATACCCAATAAGGGTAAATGCATTATTGCCCGTCTATTTACTATTTTTGGTTTTTCGTCTCATATTAAAGCGTCGTATTTTTTTTAATCATTTACAAAAACTAGCCTACTTGGCCCAGGTAATAAGAATCGGAATAAATTTCAACATATTTTAAGTTTCAGCAATCCTGTATATTTTCAAGATTTTAGTCATTCTCATTACATGCCGAGCTTCTTACAAAATTCACTTCGAATATAGTATTAGAAAAATGTAAAAAAAAAGCATTACGAGACAAAAATCTAATTCAATATTGCACTTTCATTACACTCCCAAATTAGGAGTTCCATCCAAGATATTACATGCAAGTACACAAGATAAACCTTGAGTAATTTCTGTATGTAATGTGAAAAACTCTACCTGGTAAAATAATTATTTCTTGACGTTGTGTAAAATGGTAGCAAAAACCTTCGATTCAGGTGCTAGGTAATTTTAATTACTCTGACAAAGTAATTTCTGTATGTAATGTGAAAAACTCTACCTGGTAAAATAATTATTTCTTGACGTTGTGTAAAATGGTAGCAAAAACCTTCGATTCAGGTGCTAGGTAATTTCAATTACTCTGATATTTCGTTTTAATCTTACTATTAATTAAAATGATTATAAAATGAGATGAGAATACAAATAAGAAATCGATGCATTGTACACACACTGAAGACAATAATGGCGTAATAAAAATAAGTTTGCATTGAGATCCAATTTTCAAATATTTGGAATTCATTGTCAAACTGATTGACTCCTTGAGGTCAGCTCGACCGTGACCAGGCCAGAGGCTTAAACATCATGCGGAAAAAATACTTTTGCATCGCTGACAACAAAACTGCAGAAACATTTGTAGAGCAAAAATGAGCCAAATTGATTCTTTGTTTTCTGCGTCCATTCCATTGCCCCTGTTCCCAAATAACTGCCTTTCTTGACATTTGTTAATTCTGAGTTGCAATTAATTCCCAATGCATCAATCATTGCAGCCTCATAAATATTCGCCTCTCGTTCTTCAGAATGATGAAAAACTGAATGAAGCATGACTCCTTGGCCAGCTTTCCAAATCTGAAGGATTTTTGTTAATTTGTCGCTGCTATTCGCCATTCCCATCGTGGTCCCTGTCGCCCTTTTCAATTGCATCAATTTAATTTTGGCATCTACAAGATGAGCAATCGGTCGATTTCCACAGCCTTTGCCCACATAAAACACGGCACTTAGAAATCTTTCAAATTTCTCAGGATTTTTGATAATATCGTGTTTCAAATGATTTCCAGAGAAATTGGCTCTCCTGATGACTTTAGGATCGAGGAGAATATAATTGTAAAAGGATTTTGTTCGTCGTTTGGTTGGCGTTAGGGTTTGGATTAATTCAATCTTGAGATTTCCCCATATTTGAATCAGGTCAAGGTTCAGCAACGCAGTTTGAAGTTCGAGACTGAAACCACAGCCAGTAGCATTAGCATTGGCTGGGGATGGAGGAACAACAACAGCTTTCTTTTCCGATTCTTGTTTTTCTGTGTCTATTTCATTTCTCTCTCTAAGAATTCGAGGGAGTAAGGAAGTAGTCGGGGTTACTTTGGGAGTGGCATAGACTGTGGGTCCCTCTGGAGCAATACTGGAAATGCTACAAATCTTAACAGCCTTGGGCTTGGCATTTGTCTCTTCTTCTTTGTTTTGTTGTAAAATCTTTTTCTTGGGTGTTGATGCTTGGATCGGAGTCGGTGCTGATACTGGGATTGAAGCCACGGAAGATGCTGACACTATGGAGAAAGCAGAGACGTCTGATTCTTCTGGTTCACTTTCCTCATCTTCTGTTGGAACACTATTTCATTTCTCTCTCTAAGAATTCGAGGGAGTAAGGAAGTAGTCGGGGTTACTTTGGGAGTGGCATAGACTGTGGGTCCCTCTGGAGCAATACTGGATATGCTACAAATCTTAACAGCCTTGGGTTTGGCATTGGCGTTTGTCTCTTCTTCTTTGTTCTTTTGTAAATTCTTTTTCTTGGGTGTCGATGCTTGGATCGGCGTTGGTGCTGATACTGGGATTGAAGCCACGGAAGATGCTGACACTATGGAGAAAGCAGAGACGTCTGATTCTTCTGGTTCACTTTCCTCATCTTCTGTTGGAACTTCAAATTCTTCAGCAATGACGATTGTTGTGTCTACTGATGAGGATTTATCAGCGTCTGTTGCGGGATCATCAGTCCCAGTCCCGCAGCATGTACCATCGTCTTCCGTGAGCATGAATGAATAACCTGGTTCTAAAATTAAGAAAGATCGATATTTAATAAAAATTAATTTAATTATGCTTTTGCTTGACTAACCCCAAACATCATGGCTACTCGTTGGACTCGTTGAGGCTGAAGATTGACCAGTTTCTGGCTCTGGCTCACGAGGAATACTTGTGGCGCATTTCCTAGTTCCAATAATTTCGGCTGATGGCAATGTATTTTCAGAACGGGCTGTTCTCATTGCAGCACTGAAGCAAGAGTAAAAACTATCAACATCCGTCTGAGGAGAAATGATCTTAGGGGGTTGAATTTAATAAAAATTAATTTAATTATGCTTTTGCTTGACTAACCCCAAACATCATGGCTACTCGTTGGACTCGTTGAGGCTGAAGATTGACCAGTTTCTGGTTCTGGCTCACGAGGAATACTTGTGGTGCATTTCCTAGTTCCAATAATTTCAGCTGATGGCAATGTATTTTCAGAACGGGCTGTTCTCATTGCAGCACTGAAGCAAGAGTAAAAACTATCGACATCCGTCTGAGGAGAAATGATCTTAGGGGGTTGTTGAGTGGTTAGCATTGACACAGCTTCGTAGTAAGTGGGAGAAACAGGATCTACTGTTGATTTCCTCACAAGTTTCAGTCTCGTCTTCCATTTCCGTTTCAGTTTCGGTTTCGGTTGTTTCATAAATAGTTTCACGGACTATATTACGGCTGCGGTAAGACTGGCCCTGACCCTGACCCAGGTTCAACTGCTCCAGTAAATGAGCAACGTCATTCTCAACAGCTAAATCAAAACATGATTTTTTCTCCCCATCTAATAACTTTGGATCTCCACCATGTTCAACAAGAATCTTGACCATAGTATCCAATTCATATAAAATGCTGAGAGCTCCAGTAAATGAGCCACGTCATTCTCAACAGCTAAATCAAAACATGATTTTTTCTCCCCATCTAATAACTTTGGATCTCCACCATGTTCAACAAGAATCTTGACCATAGTATCCAATTCATATAAAATGCTGAGATGAAGGGGTGAGACGGACTCAGAGCAATTAAGGCTATTTGGATCAGCCCCAAATTCTAATAGGTATTTAACAATGGGTCTTGAGTTTAAGCCAACGGCTAAATGTAAAGGCGTCATTTCATACATGGGACGCAGCCTTTGATTCAAGTCAAAATGCCTAGGGTCTTGACGTCGACTTGATTCAAGGATCAATTCCACTTCTTCCACATTCCCAGTCTCAATGGCAGTGAATAATTCTTGGAGTAAAAGCATTGTGATTGTGACCGCGTAGGGTTAATCTGGAAAATAGTAATTAAATGGTTTTGTATTATCAGATTGGTATTTCAAACTCTACAATCTAATAAAACAATAAAAACTACAAATGGTTTGTGCTTTTAAAACATTACACATTAAATTAAACAAATTACTTACGTGTGAAGGTGAATATATACAAAAAATTAACTAAGATTTTGTCGTGTTGTCCAGTTTCTTTGATTTGATTTTTATGAAATTTTCGATCTTTTAAACTTGAAATTTTTCAAAAAATGAGTACTGTTGTGTAGCGTCGCGTGTTGCTCAAGATTTTGACGGTTGGCCGAAAAAGGATTTAAAATTCGTAGGATTTACCCGGGGAATTCTTGCGAGTGGGGAAACATGAGAATTGAGAATCCGAATTTTTTACGGTTTCATTTTTTGTTGCAACAGAATCCGGATCCGGAAAGATTATTAAAAGTTTGCAAAATAAAATATAATACATAGTTTGGATAAAGGTTCATTATGTGTACCAATATCCCTTTTAGTCCTGGCATTTTGAGATTAATCAATATTTCAGTACTAATTATTAGTATTTTGTAAGCTAAAGGTCAAATTGAATCTACTGTACAAGTACAAACATGTGATGTGATTGACCTCTTTTCACTTTACCAGCTCGACTCATGTTCATAAGCGAATTCCTCCCACCTCTTGACATCTACTTTGATTATCAATAATTATTGCGAAATTAATGAAAATAGCAATAGCAATGATAAGACACAAGAGAAAATTCACTGCTACTTGCCACTTGCTATAGCATTGAAGGAATGAAACTTGTTTTTTAGTAGTTAGTTTTGTGTGTGGTTTTATTATTAACCCCAAGGTTAACATGTATAGCTAACAGTACAAACTACAAAGTTCAGTTCACTTGATAAGCGGGTGATGTGTACTGTGTAGTGTTTTTGCCTCTTTCATTAGCCAATCCAAAGATAAATACATTGGACACACCACCACAATAACAACTTGAGCCGCCAGTTTACTAAAAGTGACATTATTCTTGACAGAAAAATTTAAAAATAGAGTTCGTTTGGAATTTTGAAAAATGTGTTGAGAAGGTCAGTTTCAATTAGCGGGCGAGGAGTTTGCCAAAGGCTCTCTTCCACGTACACTTCTCCTATGCCTGAGAAATTTTATAATGAAGAACAGTTGGAAATGGCTAGGACTTTTGCAAAGGTATTACTGCAAAAATTATATGCATTAAAAACTAATATGCAATTTGCATGCAGATTATTGAAACTGACATAAATCCACACGTTGATGCTTGGGAGGCAAAGGAAGAATTTCCATCACATGAAGTTTTTAAGAAATTAGGAAACGCTGGGCTCCTTGGGGTAGACAAACCCGTCGGTAGGAGAAGGAATAAATTATAAAAATTTTCAAGTCACTATAATTTTAAGGACATTTTAGAGTACGGTGGACTCGGATTGAGTTTTAAATATCAGGCTGCTATTTTGGAAGAATCTGGAACCATTAATTGCGGTGGAATTCCAATGGCATTCATTGTGCAAACGGATATTACTCTTCCGGCACTCGTATCGTAAGTTAATCTAGCATATAAATCGTGTTAAGCAATTTTATCATCATGTTGTTGTAATTTCTCTAGATTTGGCTCCCATGAACTCAAGAAACAATTTTTAGAACCGAGTATCAAAGGTGACCTTGTCGCATGTTTAGGCGTAAGTGAGCCAGGTGCTGGGTCAGATGTGGCTAGTACG
>WJEZ01003310.1:0-11109 GCA_009869925.1 Thalassaphorura encarpata
AATATTTAGAAGAATTAGTCACTAGGTCAAGAACTGTTCTGAAAGGTAATGACAAAATAAATTATGTGCTAGCGCGAATATTTGAGTTGGGTGTGCTACAGGATAATTTTTCCCGTTGCTATAATGTCTGGAGTGTCCTAGAAAAAGGAAATTTCCGCAATTCCATATTTAAGCATAATTTTCGCCGCAAGGGTACAAGCAGCGATGATTTACCAATTGGTGAACTAGATTCTAAATCATTTCAAGCAATTTCTGAGGGAAGACACCCCAATTGGGAAAAAGTATCAGTAAGGAAAATTTCTCATGACGATGCACTGAGGCAATTTTTATTGACAGAAAATTTCAAATCAGCCATTTTACCGCCTACGCATAAGTTATTTAAATTATTGCATTCTAAACTATTTGTTCTAAACTACTACAAAAGACTATAGATACAAATTTTGTTCAGCTATTGAATGTGTTGAATTTAGTCGTGATATATATTTTATGCCTAGTTTAAATTTAATCTGTATATTTTGTTTCATTCAATACTACTATAATTCATACGATACAATAAACCAAAATGAATATGATTAATTTATCGTACACTTAGTCATAACTGACCAATTTGATAAAGCAATTAGGGTAAACGTTTCCCTGAATTTTCTGGCAGTCATAAAATAAATGACAAAATTGATACTTGAATTGATTGTAATGGTAAAAGTATCAATGGAGATGAGAATATATATGACCTGATTCAAGGACTCGCGTAACCCACCTGTTTCCTCAGGTAAACTGGCTGCATACAAATGAACACAATCTTCAATCACTAAGGGAAGAAAACAGAATCCAAAGACAAGGACAACACACAAAAGTGTCCTTGATACGGATAGTTCTGATTTTACTACATCTGTCATACTTGCTCTTCTCTCTCTTGCGTTTCTCATCTGAAGTAAAGAAAAATCATCAAATTGAGTTTTACAAATTAAAATAATCAATTAAACTCACCTGAAGGTATATCCTGAGATTCAACAAGATAAGGGTAAGAAATGGAATCATAACTTTGAGTATTGGCTCAATATAAAAATAATATGAGACAAAAATAAATTTTCTGATTGACTTTGACTCCATTTTCTCCATCCCAAGTAACAGAGGGAAAGAAATAATGGCAGAAAATCCAATGATTACAGCTGCAAGGATTTTTGACCTTTTGATTGTTATAATTTTAGCCGAATGAAGAGGACAACATATTGCAATGTATCTCTCAATTGAAATCCCAACAGTGGAATAAATTGATCCAGTTTGTGCTGTCCAAATAAAAAATTAAAATCTGTCGTAATAAAAAGTTAAAATATTGTGATTTCTAACCCAAATTAACAAAATAGTTAGCCAAATGTCTCGATTTGTTTCCAATGTCATAGCCTTGCCCTGGAATCCAACGAAGTCCTAGTCCAATGTACACAGTGCTCGAAACTAAATAACTAGTGTCACAAATTGCAAGTCCAATTAAAAGAACATTGAATGGAGTCCTCATTGACTTTTGACTCAAAACAACCAGACTCAATAAATTCCCAACTAAACCAAATATTGTTATTATTAAAATTCCAATTTGATCTGGTGAACCGAAATTATGAGTATTCGTTTCTTCCATAGTGTTTTAATCTTTTAATTGATTTGATGTATAATGAGAGAAAGTAGAACAACTTAAGTCTTCATTGTATGTGGGTAGTAGATGTCGGAAATCTAACTAAATTAACCACATTAATTAGCAAGTCAGGATGAAGAGTGTGCGTGAATATTGACATTTGAGATGGAGTTGCACGTACACATAAGAAATTGAATTTCTTATTCCATTTCATCTTCTCTTGTGCGCAGTTATAGCTTTGTATTGTGTATAGTTGTTTACCCTGTCATTTCCTAGATCTATCCACCGGTAGGGAGGTGTCAGCAGAAGTTAATCATGCAATCAAATTGAGGTAAACAAGTTGAAAGTGAGAGGATTTTTTTTATTTGTTTTGTCCGTAATGACCTCGAAACATAGATAAATTAAAATTGTTGTTCACTCAATAAAGACGTATTAAATTTATTGGAAGAAGGTTCCACGTCCAGGTCTTGGAGCTCCTTGTCCTTGGCTTCCTCTGACTTGTGCACCGCCACCTGGTGGAAGTCCATCATTGTCACCATCTGTCCATCCGTATTTGTAAGGTTGGTGGTCATCCCCATCACCCCCACGGGGTTGTTGAGGAGCTGGGAGTGCCACCGTAAAGGCGACGAGGAGAACAAACACCGTCTGTATATTCACAAATATAAATACAATAATATTTTATAATATCAAGTAATTAGTTTTTTTTAATTTTATGTTATTTTATACTTTTCCTCACCAAATATTTGAACATGTTGATGATTATGCTTATTTGTTACAACTGACACTTTTACTTTGCTGGGCTCTTCAATTTATACGCAACAGAAGAGACTCTCTTCTAATGTTTTTTGTTTGCATTTTAATGAAGGTGAAATGAAGATGACATGATTACATAACAATAGAAATTATTAACAAGGGTGAAATTTCTAATGCTGAATTTCATTGCATTGCATGGGACAAGTTTTTTATAAGAACAGACAGTTGGGAAATGTACCTTGTACATGACACATTCAAATTACTTCATATGCACTTCTTCATATTGTAATTTCATTGGATGGGATTAATTAGCATAAGTCATCATCATCATTAGTAATTCTTAATCTGATGCTCTGCTATGAATTCCTTTTGCAAAAGCGACACAAGTGAAGGCAAAAGTCAAGTGAAAGACANTGCTCTGCTATGAATTCCTTTTGCAAAAGCGACACAAGTGAAGGCAAAAGTCAAGTGAAAGACATACAGACCGCCTTCAAGTCAAATATGAAGAAGAAAAAAGTGTAATTTAATTAATTATACATTTTACAGTCCATCTGCTCATATCAATCAAGTCATTCATTCAAATCCCAAGCACTTTGGATTCTACATGTTGATTAGGTACTTTCCTTTTTTGCCTGAAATATGAAGGTTAATTTTTTATTTGATCTTGAACCAGTGGTATAAGGACAAACACCAGTTTCATTAGCAAATAAAAATTTAACGTGACCATAAATCTGTGCGGAATTATTTTTAAAATTATTGTAACCGGTCATAACTTTTTTTAAAATATCTGTATTGCATTCTTATTCAAGGTGGATTTTGCGGACTCAAACCTGGAAATTTATACGAAACAGCTTCCGCTGGATTGATTTAGAATTTGCTATGCTTTAGTTTTACAGATATGTGTATTACAATGGTATAAAAATCAATGTCCTAATGCAAACTGTGTATGAACTTATTTTCCTTTTAGGATATGGCAATCGCCAAGATAAAAAAGTAGATTAGATAATACATTTATCTTCACATATTTTTTTACCTGCGAGATTTAGTAGTGAAAATGGATCCACAAAAAGAGCAGTATTTCAATACATTAAAAGAAAATGAATATTTACGCAAAATTTGGGAAAAAAGGAAATATAGTCCTAATTCTTACATTAGACTTTTTGATGGAATGCCAGAAATTCTTGCGTCTACAAATGGCCGGACCAAAATCAATAGAAAAGCTCCTTATCCAGATGAGGATGAAGCCATGGATTGTGTTTATGGAAAAAATATGGAAAGAACATTCAAAGTTAAACTGGAAGGCGGCAGTTCCGGCGATTGGCAATTTCATGTCATCATGGTCAAAGCATCTAATTTCAACTCGAGGGAAGAATTTGATCAAATAGTGTTGGCTAAACAAATTCAAAACTTGGCACCAACAATGAGTTCAAAGCAATTTTTTTCAAATATTTCAATGGTCGAAGCGTTCGAAAAGATTGGAGTAAAAATTTCTGTCAACAAGGATTATTTACAAAAATTGGGAATCCAAGAACATTTGTCAGAATCTGGTCAAGAGAAATTTTTAAACAACTTTTTAATTGGTTTATTTGGAAAATCTGAAAATGTCCAGGAACAACAGATATGCTTACTTGATTTGCACGTGTATCAAGAAGATGAAAATGCCATCTATGGAACTGCAAGACATGGAGGCTACTATTTATTTTTATTGTTCCAAACATCATGAATAAATTGCTTGAAAATTCAATGTTTACTTAGTAAATTGAATGTCGCATTTTTGAGGAGCAGAGAAATTCTCCATCACAGATGATTGAAGATTTGGTCAAATTTTTTCAACCGCTGTTACCAAAATGTATGGTAAAATAAGTCCGATTAAAATCAAAAATAAATGTTAACTTAACTAATTTAAAAAACAGCACTGCAAGATAAGGCTTACTTCTCGTCATCTCGTCCATCCATATATATAGATAAATAAATAGATATACAAATAGCCCAGCCTTGCCTCCTAGCACCCCAACCCTAAGATTTTGATGATTTGGAATTGCAAATTTTCCACAGAAAGGCTTACTTCTCGTCCATCCATATATATAGATAAATAAATAGATATACAAATAGCCCAGCCTTGCCTCCTAGCACCCCAACCCTAAGATTTTGATGATTTGGAATTGCAAATTTTCCACAGATAAAATGGAATTGAGTCTTGCATTTCGTTTCCTAAAACACGTCGTAGAAAAACACTGCAACTTTAATGAACGAAATGTTACGTGACTTGTCGGCGTTTGAAGAAAGTGCTGATATAATAAATATAATAAAGCAACTTATTCAAGCAAAACGCTAGCGACAAAATACATGCGACCATTGCATTATCAAAATGTTGTTAACCTCTGTACCATTCATTGGGGCTAGTGTTGAAAAAAAATTAAAAAATGATAATTGGCTATTAATAATTCTTCCTGGCTGGACTTGATATTAATGAAAAACACGACTACATTTCTCATTTGCTCTTTGGACTTACTGAAATCGACTGACAACACAATAAATTTTTAAAAATGATATAATAAAACATTTTGGAGCATGTCATGTCACTATTGAAATCTCTTTTCCTTTACTTAGAGGGCCCGTTAAAATAGCAAAACGAAAAACATTAAAATTTTAATGAGCATAGTTTTGTTATGAGGCAATGCTATCTACAATTTTATTTACGAATACGGCACAATTAAATTCCACCTTCATCTAGATAAATCACAAAGGATTCCTGTGAATTCCTTTGACAGGACTTTATTTGGGGTCAATATAATAAAATCTTTCGACAAACACTATGCATAAAATATAAGCAAGTTTTGTCAAACAGATATATTGAAACGCATGAATCATCTCATTGAGCAAGATATAATGACCAGTGTTTAAAAAACAATTAACAAATAATATTCCAATGGGCTGTTTTTGATTCTTCCTTCCAAAGCTTGATTAAAACGAGAGATAAATGCTATTAAACTTATAAACTCCTAGAGGACTTTTCTCATTTTCTTTACGGACTTCACCCGGACAAATTTATGCAATGATATCTCAAAATACTTTAGATCTGATCGTCCTGTTTTTCAACACTACGAATAAATTTAGACTTTTTCCTTACTCATGGGACCCGCGAACAAATCAGTTGAAATTGGAAAAGTTGAAATACTTAAAATGGTTTACATACAAGAAAATTATAACTTTTATCTTTGCAGTACTTCTGGCACTTTTTGCATCGTTGGTCATACCCCTGTTTGTGATAGATTGGATCATTTGGCAAGTCGTGTTCATGGGGTCGATTTTTGGAATATTGTTCGTCGCTTTCCTCTGTCTCCACTTTATACTAACTTCTGCACCTGTATTACCCCTATTTTTTAATTCATATTTTCGATTCAATCAAGCAAGCAGTAAGTTGTTTGACTCTGTTTTAGCTATGTAACTTGTCAACAAGTTGTTAAGCAAAAAATAATAATGTTTATGAATTTGTAGTGTCCAAATTTCTGAAACGGACAACTGTGGAGAAAGATGGCATGGAAATTTTGAACAAAGTGTTCAAATGGGAGCAAATCATTGTTGTATTGGGCACTTTCCCTGTTATGCTTTTATTCCTAAACCTTCGGCTTGAACATATGATTGTAATTAATTTCATCATGGACGTTATTCCTGGATCTGAGTTTTTAATTGCAATTGTGGGTACATATTGCCTGACCATATGTTTTGTCTACTTGGCCCTTGTCAGCATTGTACTTTTGATGTATATCAATTCAACTTCGAAATGGATATCCGAATTTTCCAAGTAAGAAGCGCGAACGTTTGATACCTAAATTTTTGGTCTAACCAAGTTTTGTTTATTTTTAACAGGGCAGCTGCATACTCCAATCCAGAATCCATAATCCGTGCATATCGTACACTTCAAATCATGAATAGCTTTGCCCAAGATGTCTCATATTTTTTATTTAGCATGCTAAACATCACACAACTGTTGAATTTGATTACAATTATTTATTCCATCATTAGTTTAAACAATATTCTACCTTTTCCTCTAATCATAGGATACATCAGCTTATCGCTTCTTCTTATGACTGTTTATCAGTTCCTTTATAGTTTATGTAGTTGTGTAACTATAGAGTCTAATAATTTTAAACAAAATCAGCATCTCTATGCTAGCAAACACGGTCGACGATTTTTGAGATCTTGTCGCCCAATTTCATGGTCTATTGGGCCATTTACAAAGATTGAATCTTCAACCAGTGCAACCATTCTTGATTCAATTATTATTCAAAATGTTGTGGATTTAATGCTTTTGTAAATAAGGAAAATAAGGTAAAGGAAAGATATTGCTTCACAAAATTAAGTAAGAGTCACGGGTGACAGACCGATTATATGCGATAGGATTTTCAAGTTTACTTGTAAATATTTAATATTAAATTCCGTCTTACAGTTAAAGTGCACAAAATATGTAATTAGTTTTAGAATTTGTAAAATTTAGCTAGGCGCACATACTAAGTATTTTCGCAAAAACACTAAGCACTAGTTTCAACAGGTTCTTTTAAATATGTTGTTGGAAAAATGGTTTAATTTAGAAAATCAGATTAAAATTCTGACAAGTTTGAAGTTTTAGATAAATTTCCATTGCTTTCCACTGACGCTGTCGCATGTAGATAATTGTACTTTCCCTGGGCCATATAAACATTTACCTGACTGTGGGTTTTTTATGTAATAAAAAGTTCCATCAAGTGTCCACTTTTGATCATCCGCTTTGGTGTCACAGGGTTTGCAAGAAATGGTGTCTTTTAACGCTCCTTTTGTAGTTATGCAACAATCTTGTGTATAATCTTTTCCATCTGCTTTATGAAATATTTGAAATGTGTCACCATTATCCTT
The DNA here is from genome assembly GCA_009869925.1 of Thalassaphorura encarpata. Taxonomy (NCBI): domain Eukaryota; kingdom Metazoa; phylum Arthropoda; class Collembola; order Poduromorpha; family Onychiuridae; genus Thalassaphorura; species Thalassaphorura encarpata. The sequence goes on from WJEZ01003310.1 coordinate 7,271, forward strand.
CCTCTCAACCCAAAGGTATTTGGCCGTCGTGGTTGTACAATTAGCCATAGCAATGTACTCTCTTAGCCACAAACATTTATCTGAGGAAAAGTTTTTCAATTTTGGCGTTTTTGCAGCGGCAATTGTTGCAATTCCGACTATAGCAACCAAAATCACCCAAGACTCTCAACATTGGCATCGTAAAATTCTATAGAATTAAAAAATAAATTTAATGTAAGGTACTGTTTAACAAATTAAATTTTAAATCAAAACTTACTGACTCTTTCAAAGCAAAAACGCCTTTGAATTAAGCCTGGGATGAGTCAAATTTAAATTATTTGAGTTTTAACCTCAATCCTGCGCTTTTATAGGAACAAAAAGTTTGCAGTTGAAATGCTGCTGGATAAGAAGAATTTTTTTAGATGATTGACGTTTTGAAGGAGAGATTTCCAAAGTAGATTCTGTCCTGGTTTCGATTTCATTGTCTTAAATTAGAATAGAGCAGAGTACGGTAACGACAATGGCAATAAGTGAGGATATTGAGAAAGGGCTAGAATACAAAGCTTGTTTAGCCCTGTCAGCAATGAAGTACGTGTTATGTCGTGAGCTAGTTTTGCCAAGCGAATAATTTTTAAACTCTAGTCCGACCTATTTTGTAAAAAAAATTTTTGAAACTTTTTACAACCACGGAGTAATGTTGTCCAATTAATTAATTAAATTTAACTATTTGTTTCAAATCAAAGTAATGTAAAATTTTTCAATACGTCAAACACATTTTTGCAAAAGACAGATAATTACTTTGCTTACTAGGTGCACAGCTTTTGAGAAACTAAGCTGGTTATTATTTTAGTAAGAGACGAGACGTATATACCGGGTGTGCCAAAACTAACCAGAGATTTCAAATAACTTTTGATTGAACAAAAAATTTGCACACAGCCATTAGATCCAGCGCGCGATTTAGCGTTTTTCAGATGCTAAGTAAATCCCACACAGCGCGCAGGACTGACGAACAATCAATCAAAACCAATTTAGATTTTATTCACAAACAAAACGCGTTGCTGCAGAATTAGAACAAAGCCAGGTTGCCCATTTTCCAACATTTTTATCCATATAAATACAAGGATAAGTACGAAAGTCATGATTGTAGTTTCCTTCGAGCCAATTTGAATATGTAAATTTTCGCCCTGTGCCTGCCCATAAGAAAGCATCGTCTGTCGGTGAAAATCTTCCAGAAGTCCAAGCAATAGGAGCTCCTAACAATCAACCAACAACCAAAAATCAACAAATCAAGCTTTTAAGCCAAAAACAGAGTCTGCTTGCAAACCTGCAACTACCAAAGCTTGTTTGACTTCATCATTTTTGCTAGAATTTTGAATTGAAACAAAAGTCTTGTTCAACAATTTTCCACATGCTTCGTTGGCTTCATCCCAAGTAGCCTGTATAATTTATAATAATACTACAATAATATAATATTAATACAAAGCCAATACACCTTAGGAAATTTCCTGTTTACTCACCAGGAAATCGCTCACATAGTATGACGTGATACGTTCTGGGTCACTCTTAGTAGTGGATGCAATATCTATTTTTCTGAAATTTTCTATAGGACAATACGATGAAATGATTTCAAATTAAAAAATAACAAAAGTCATCATGAATATTTTGAACTAATAAAAGAAGGTGTACCTTCAATACTTTCAACGTTAATGACTACGTTTGTTTGTGCTCGAGCTTTTGCGCTAGTAGCTAAAATTACAATTGCGATAAATGTAATTTTATCCATGTTTTGAAGCGAAATTATCCTTTGGACACTGCAATATCTAATGATTGGGAACTTAAAATGATATAATTAAGTTTCATTGAATCCACACTATTTATATGGTTGAGGTAAGGGCAGATATTGATTTTTTTAATTAATTGATTAATGAGCGCAATTAGCTCTTTGTCGGTTTGCTTTGGATTTTTGTGCGATTGTGAAAGCAACTGGCAAGTGTGAGGTATGGATTATTTAGTTAGGGTTCTAAAAGCTATTTCCTATGAAACTATGCAGAATGACCATTCTGACTGTGACTCTGGATGTCTACACGAACTTTCGATTAGTCGACGAATTACTATATAATCAACTTTCTTATCCTACATGTTCGGTGTAGGTGATAAAATAATAATGCAATAATGTACTCTAATTGGTCTAAAGATTACCTAATTTTATACCTTGGCCTTACAGCTTTGCTTTCCCTCAATTTTTATTTCATGGGATTCGTATTATTTCACAACGAGTTTGGAGTTGCAATGCTGCTGGGTTTTTGAACCATTAAAATTTTTTTAGATTTTTAAATTAAAATTTTAAAACTTAAGATTAATTAGTCGTTTATTGAAAGATAATTTAGACCTAACATGTTCAATATTTCCTAACGTTCTGTTTGTGTTTCAGTTCATTAAAAATGGTTTTGTTTTATCGATATTTAATAAATTTAGCTTTGACTTCTGGACTTGCTTTTATGAATGCACTAAAACTGTCAAATAAATGAGAATGACTGTGAGACCTAATCAAGGAATTAACTTTGTCCACTCAAGATCCACGTAATTAATTATATTAGTTATTTTGTTAAAGTCTCAAACTATATGTACAAAACAGGTCTCCTCAAAGCTTATATTCTTAATTTTGAGAGTTCTTCATCAATTGGAAATGAAAGCAAATGAATTTCATTGCATCGACAATGGAAAATGTCAAAGTTGTTGTCCTCGGATAAGCAGCTGTATCTAATTGGATGGAATGGAATGAACTCAAGATGACTTAAAAATACCATTAGGCAATGGCAATATGCCACTATGTGACTTTATTGACTCAGGAGATAAGTTCCGATTACAACAGTTTGACCTAATTCCCTAATGCTTATTATAAGTCTACATAGAAAATTAATGAGTCAATTTGTATTTAAGTGAACAGTGTAGTTAATCTGGGATAGATTAGATTTTATGGGCTATTAATTATAGGACTAAAAAATAAAATTCTTACATGTAATTAAGATTTGAATACGGCTAAATTAGTTCAGTACAGCACGATGGATAAAGCTTAATTTGCTTAATTGCCTCAATCCATAGCATATTAATTCATCCATCATGTTTGAAAATGATGTGTTTAATCTTATTTTAATTGTTTTAGAAACAAATAAATACAGAGGAAAATACCATTTGCTAACCACAAATTTCTGAAAGAAGGAGGAACAGTAGTTAAGTTGAATCAGTTTCGAAACTCTAAGGTAATTTAATTTGTGCTTGTGCATCAACATGTATTTCTGATTTTAATTTATTTTTGTCGTTGTGTTCTCCTAAAGTAAAACAAGGAAGAAAAATGCGTATCCTCCTCATTATCGGAGTGCTAACTCTTTGTGCTGTCGTGGCTACTGAAGGAAAATGTTCTGGAATATTCTACACATGCACTACTTGCACCTCTGCTAGCAGTACTCATCATGGGTGCACAACCTGGTGTCAACAAGTTGCAAGATATTCGAATGGTTGGTGTGAGAGGGATGGATATTGCTATTGTACCAACTATTAAACCTGGCGGGACCATACCACATTGGACCAATTTCTAACGTTTTTCCGTCTGCATATATTTGCAAATGCATTTCCAACATATTAGTGATAAAGTCATCTTACTCATTAAAACTTGATAAACATACAAATAAAATCCCAGAAATTGTGATTAATTAGCTCAAAATATCCCTAGTGTGGCTGCATTTTAAGAGCAATTAATTATGTTGATGAATTGGATTTTGAATAAATTAAATAATTTTTGCCTTGGTCCAAACTAATCGGTGGATCAATTTTTCCATATCAGCTAAAGTTAGACCGCAGCG
>WJEZ01003311.1:0-11107 GCA_009869925.1 Thalassaphorura encarpata
GCAATGCTCCAACGCACGCTCTCAGCACATCACGGCAAACTTGTATCCTTTTTTATGACGAACGAAACGCAGGGCAAGGGAAGACGCCATGCCACTCCATGCTAAGAGCCAAGCACAGAACAATGCTCCAACCCATGCCAACGTATCCTCTTCTATTTACTTATAACTCTAACGCCAGTGGGACACCACCTCGCACCCCTCCGGGTTATCTTTCGAAAGAAAACACAGCAAAGGGTCCAGAGTGGGGGCGAAGATTACTATGTTTCTGTTATTCTCTTATGCCTTAAGGCTAGAAGCGAGTCTTGGCTTGGCTTGGCATTCCTAACCTACAAATTTCGTTACTTTTACTTCTCTGTTGATTTAGGCTAGTACAGTGTGGAGGCCAAGGCCGGTTGTTGAAAATTGTGCGTTTTTTACAAATAAACAAGCAAATATTTGGAAATTTTTTGCAAAGGATCATCTAATTACATGGAATCAAAATCAGAGAAGTTTTATATATTACTTATAATTAATATATTACTATAAAGTCCTTAGTAAATATTTGTGGAATAAGAAACAACTGATTGTCAAATCAGATTTGACAGTGGATACATTTGAGTTAATCTAAATAGTTATGATTCTGGCAGCTACTCGTAAACGCTGCAGATTTTATATTATTATTATTATTATTATTATTATTATTATTATTTTTGATTTTAATTTTTTGCTTTGATCTTTTTTTTTAAGTTATTTTCCGGTTGTATCGGGTTTTCCCTGACTACAGGGAGGGATGGGTGATAAATTGGGACCGTGCAGTTCAATAAGATAGAACAAATTGAAAGGAAGGTGGATAGCCCCACCGGACGATTTGGGTAAAATCTCTGAAAATCTCCACAGACCCAGAAAGAAACCAATTTCTCGACGCAATCCCGAGGCAGGTGCGTTGACTAACTAACTTAAAATGGTCTTAATTAATTGTTTTTGCTAATTATATACGTACTAATGTTGGGGGTGGGTAGACTAGTTGCTTCTCAATCATTCCAAGCATACTTGGAGTAAAACAGTAGGTCCAGTTTCAGGCCGAGTCGTTAGCTGAGAGAAAAAGCAAACAGCATTGCCAAGGTAGGGAATAGCATCCCTTTGGAAGTTGAAAATGATCTATTTAGCAAATCATTAGAGATTAAACAAGGTAAATAAGTATTTTGTGTGATGGAGGTAGAGTTGTTCAGCCGTTATGTGAGTTGTGCTGCTGATGTTGTGAGATATTAGGGGGAAGATTTGCTTCAAGTATAGCGCGTATTCTGTAGAGGAGCTGAATGAATGGATGATTGATGGCATTTGTAAGTCCTTGTCGGCGATTCCTTTTCTTGGCTGGCTGGCTGGGATCACAATCTCGTTTCTCGTGGCCCCTCCTCCCACAGCGGTAGCAAGTAGTGTTTAGGGTGGGCGGAGTAATCTGGGTGGGTGGAGTTGGCAATAGGCTCATTTGTATGCAATCATTGCTACGACGTGACTCGGCAGAGCCCGGGTTTGCAATTTGACCCATCTTCAGCGATGGGCTCTGCGCTGATAAATCCCGATCCATGGTTGAGTCGTCTCGGATTTGGTTACTTGATTCGCCTCCAGGTGGCGCCGTGTGATGTTCTATGTGATCAGGTGGTGAGTCAAGCGAAGTGGCTATTGGAATAAGGACAGGATTCCAGAACTTGTTTACTTGGATGGTAAGGCTGAGCTTAGAAGAATTAGAACTTAGGTTGTCCAATATCTGTGAGCAGTGCGAAAAAACGTCCGGGCTTAATTTATGATCCTTGCAGACAGTATGAATTGCTGATCGGATTTGCGATGAGGGAAGGTGAATCCAGTGATGGAGGGTTTGATTCGGGATTAAAATGCATCTGGATGTGTCTGTCATTTGGGCAAGTATTTCTCGTACTTGAGAAACTTTGAAAAGAACAAGCTGCTCTTTCTGGTTCAGTTGGTCATATACAGTTGGAGTTAAAATTTTGCTGCCAGATGGAGTTGAGGGAAATCGGTAAACGTTCCTGAGAAGTTGATTGGTTTTGCTGATTGTGTCCGTCCAAAAATTTGTCTCTTCCCATAAATCACCTTTCATATCTTGAAAGACTCGAAGCAACAAATGAGCGTCTGTTGCTGCGTATTGTCGGAGTGGAGTAGGGAGATATCCACGTAGGCGGGCCCTCCAGTCTGCAGCGGTGGCGTCCTTTGAGACCGATTCATTCAAAAGTACCTTGACAAGGTCAGAGAAGCTGGATTTTCTTGCCTTTGATCCTTGGTTGAAATGAGTGTCGTATTTGGGATGGAGCATTAGAATTTGCGTGTCAATTACTCTAACACAATAGATTCCGAAGTCTCGAGCTAGGCTGTGGAAATCCCTTTGGGCTCCGTCAAAAATTTTCGTTATTTTTGTGCTTTCCAGGATGGGGCCAAGATATTCTGAAATCTTCTCCCAGGTTTTTAAAGCGTCAATAAGATAGGTAGCTTCCTTTGTTGCAATTTGGATAAGACAAATCATTCCTCGATAGCTAAAGTCCTGGTGAGATTCAGTATCTACAGCCAGTTTCTTAAATTTCAATAAAGTTATTACATAAGATCTTGAGATCGTCCGGGTTGTTAATTTCAAAAATTTGCGTAGAAATGTCTGTGGGTGGTGAGTCCTGGAATGTCCAAGTCCAAGGTAGCTTGGCCAAGTGGGGATGCTGGAGGATTGGGAAAATTTGCATTGTATTCAGGGTTTGTTTTGCTGATAAAAACTCCGGATTTTTCTGTGGTATATAAATATCCCAATCGGTCATCAGCTATTGCCATTTCCTTTTTTGTTGATTGAATTCCAAGGCCTTTTGAGCCTTACGAGAAATGGTAGTCATGTTGGTGCTTTGGGGATGCGGCAACGTAGGCAAGGTGAAACGATGGATATATTATTTGCTTTTAAGTTTATGAAGTCTTCTTTTGTTAAGGTCGACCAAGTGAAATCAATCAGATTCCTGAGCTCTACCCAAGGTGTAATGTCTCCACACCCTGGGCATTCAAGTTTTAAATGTGCCCACTTTTGATCAAAAGATGGCGCTGTTGGTGCTATTTCCTTATAGAGACGGTGAAGTTGAGATAACTTAATCGTTTGGGGTATTCTGGGATCCAGGGCTAAGGGTCTATTAAAGAGTATTAATATTCAGGGGTCTCCAGGCGCCAAGCTATCTCGTGACGATCCTCAAAAGCAGTCACGTTGTATGGGTATGATTGAGAAAATCGGACCGGGACTCCTTCGTTATTTGGTACTGAGGCGGGAATTCCGTACTCAGTTGGTTTGAATATTCCAGCGCCTAATAGCTGGCGGCACCACAAGCAGACCCAGGATTTAAAAATTTAAAGATTTAAAAATCAGATCAGAAATTTTGAGATTTTCACAAATTTCGAGATTTTCCTATGCCTTACTTGTAGACGACTAAAAGTCCCCAAAATGGAAAATGGAAAAATCAACATGGGAATTAACCCATGAAAAATTAACTTTCAAAGGACCAACACAATAAAAATATGTCGGGTCTGGACGCTGTTCGCATTTAAAAAGGTTGCCTTGTAAGTCTTACGCGGGATCATATATTAGATAAGTTGAGTTAACGTCTTGTGTGATGAACTAAAATGGAATGCATAACAACGGAAAGACATTAGATGGGAAGATGCTGATGCTGCATTAATTCGCAAGAAATTGTATTTCATCTGTTTCTCTTTATTTTATTTGTCATGTCCGTACTTCAGTACTACTGAATTTTCATTTGTATTAGTATTCTGAATTGGTATTATTTTCTTGTATGGTGACAATCAAGTTTTATGATTTTCATTAGCCAGAAAAGCCAACTGGTACGAGAGTCGACATGTTTAAATCAACATGAAACTATACCACTGCCGACACTGCTTTCAGAAGTAATTTAAATGTTTTAGTTTGATTAGGTTTAAATATTTAATTATATACGCCTCCGGCCCTTTTACTTCCATGACAATATTCGACTAACTACAATAAAAGAACTTCAATAAACAACGTAGGAATAAAACACTACGACGGTTGGAACTGGAGTATTGTATTAAATGTGTTAGTTCCGGTAGCTTTGGAGATGACCAAACTATTTTTTTTTATTAGTTCGAGCTATGCGTCGTCATTGAAAATAAAATGTATCCAAATAATCGTTATTATATTCACATAAGTTACAGCAAATACATTACTATTATACTTTATGTGTATTCCTTCGATGGTTTCAAACTTAAATAATAGAAATTGTTTACAAGTCGTGGAGAATACTAACAATTATTTGCCGCTAGCCATTCCATTTCTATATAGAATGTTCATTAGTTTTAAGCTGAATCGCAATTGCTACCTAATATTGCTTGCTTAATAATTAACAAATCACTTAACTAGACTTGGAAAATTAAAACTTATTCTCATGCATTCTTAATATTAATTTGCCTGATGAAAGCACAAAGAGAATCGCATCCCTCCTGGCAAAGGAACCTAATATTTTCTAAACCTCTGCTTGGTTAACCTCAGCCCTAAAAATGACTTTTGTTTGACTTTGACAGTAGTCCTTTCACATTAATCCTAGCAGAATTTACTGTAGTTTTATTATCATGCCTCAAATGGGCAACAAAATGTCGACCAATATAAACGGATATATGGAAGAGTTTCTTTCTTATTTGACCTCGTTTTTTCGACTCACAAACATTCTATACTGCAGTCCTATATATTGGGATGAAAAAGAGACAAAATTTGAATTTGCAAACTCTAAATTCAGCAAATTCATGAGAAGTGTAAATTTGAGCGTTGTACTTTTCTCAACATTTGTTCAACTTTTTTATNTGAGAAGTGTAAATTTGAGCGTTGTACTTTTCTCAACATTTGTTCAACTTTTTTATTATGTGCGAGACTCAGCTCAAGGAAGATTGGACGTGGATGAATTATCAACACATACCAGACTAATTGTCTTAGTTGGTTCTATCTTGGCTACAACATGGCGAGTGAATACGTACTGCAGATACAAGGAATTCAAGGAAATGGTCAACATGCTCTATCAGATTAACTCGAGTCGAAATAAGCGCAAAATTTTTCCTTCACTTCCCAGGATTAACTATTGGATGAAAATAGTGGCTGGTATATGTCTGGGTTTTGTCATAACTATCCCACTCGCATTGCTGGTCGTACCCTTCAATTGTAATCTCTTCCATTTGACCACGCCTTCCCTGTTGTGCAATTTGAGTGAATTCGGATGGAGGCACAGATCAATCACATCGGCTCTTATTATTAGTCTCGTAACTTTTTTTTTAATTTTGTTACACTGTAGTACTGTTGCGTTGTACATATGTTCAATTTCGGCAGCGGTACTTTCAATCAATTCATTCATAATTGATACTGGGTAAGTTGTCAAGCAAAATCATATGGCTAATATTCTGTATTGATTATAAACTTTTAGGGAAAACATAAACAATGCTAAAAAGTTTTCAAAAGTGTCGAATCTCAGATTTTGGATTCAACAATACAAAAACCATGAAACTTTGGTTAGAGCAGCCAATATATGTTGGGGAGAAATTCTTATTCCTGGTGGACTGGCATCCCTCTTCTTTTTCTTTGTGGCAATGAACTTTATAATTTTCGCGACGAAGATGAACGTTTTCCTCAAGGTTCTTGGTGGAGTATTTGTTTTGTCTATTGCATTTTGGTTCATTCTAATTGTCCAGTTAGCTGCTGGTTTCCTTGAAAGATCCACAGATCTCATCTCACGATTTCGAAAACATGCTTATAAAAATGACCCCATTATCCTTCGCGAACGCAAGGCATGCATGCCTCTGCAAGTAGACGTTGGAGACGTTTGTAAACTTCACTCATTAATTGTAATCGAGATGGGCCATGTTGTTCTCGATAATACTGTGACGGCCATTGTCGTTTTTAAATAAGTCCTTAGAATGTTTACTCTTGTATAGTTTAATTTAGTATATATTGTCAACTCTGGGATTTTGCAGCTTTACCTCTAATTTGTCCGCATTTGTAATTTTTGTAATGTTTATTTATAACAGTTAACCCTGACAAACTTGACCGAATAAAAATAGCTATGTATCTAATTCGCGGAAATTGAAGTATTTCTAAAGTCTTCGACATGCATTGAATAGTTAGCTGGAGGTTGAAGATTTAATTTATGCTTACAACCAAACCCAAAGTCTGTAGTTTCTAAACTATATTCAAAAATATATGAAAAATAAATTGATCTAACTATGTCGTATTATTGATTTTAATGTCTTAATCATTAATTAAAGGTAAAAATAGGAAGTTCTTTTTGATCAATATTAGTGGCAATTTTTAGTGTAGTACGCGAATAGTATAAGCAGACCAGACACTAAGATAGATGTCCTCTTATTCCAAATAGGACTTGCAAGCAATAGTGGAATAACAAAATTAAGACTACATAAAAAACAAGAGTTGAAAGACGGAACTAGGGATAATTGCCGAAAAACAAATTGTTATTATATGAAAAACAGTTGATTTCGTCTGGTCCTTCCTTTCTGAGTTTGAGTGATTGTGTGACATTATTAAATTATTATTTTTGGATAAATAAACTTGATGTTACACTCTATAAAATCATGGAAAAATCCTTCTGCGTTTTAACATTCATTTTTTATTCACTGCTGTTTTCATTAGTCCAAGTGCTTTGCTATTTCCGAATTTACAAGCAATGGAACAATCACTTTGTTTGTTTTACATTCAGATTCCAAATCCATGAGATGGTAGTATTTATCCAAATGCAAACGTGGCAATTTGGCTTCTTTGTTTTCCTCAATGACAAATTTGTAAAATCCAGAAATGTTGTAAAATTTTCCACGTGTTATCATAATCACCAATTGTTGATTCATCCAAATCCAAAAGTGTTTTGATTATGACGCAATGACTTAAGCTTTCGTAGAATTCTTCCACTTGAGATGACAATTCCAGCCACGAAATTTGTTCAATCATCACGATTAGCAAAAATAGTGAAGTTAATAATTGTGAATTCATTGTATAATTTTGTATTATTAAAAACTCAAGTGATATGTAAATTTCTGACAGACAAATGTTAAGTCTTTAGTTATGTTTTGTCCAATTCTTAAATTCAAACTCTTGTTTCTGTAGATCTCTTGAGTCTTGACATTCCTCCGTTTGGGAAACAAAACTCCGTTGATTACGTACATGTTTGTTTCATGTTCCTAGGAATCATAATTTATATTTCTTCAGAACTGTCAATATTATACACGAGAAATCTTTAGTCTCTAGTCTTAACTCTACTTAAATCTCTAAAAGAACAGAGGCAAAGAAAATCCATAGGCATATGAAAAAAACTAACTTAACTTGAACAACAAGGATGGATAATATATTCTGCCTAATCGATAAAATTGCTCTGCTTGATCTCTGAGTTGCCCTTGCCAAACAAGATTTTTAAAGTGGAGAGAATTGTTTTACAAATTTGAAACAATCTGCACTGCAGGGTTTAATAAACTCAACACAAATTGACAAATAAAGTAAATTTTTATTGAAATATTGCTGCTAACTACTACATAGTGCCAAATATATTTGTTAATTACAACACAGTTATAAAATTAAGATTAATATAATTGTGAATCCGGAGATTAGAGAAACAAAAGTGAAGGAAATCGCTCCCGACTAGGCTAGTTGATAAATGTATGACAATACAATTAAAATTTGGAAATGATGGACACATTCTACTTTGACTCTATAGTAAAACTAATTTTACGTTATACTTACTACTCAATTCAATCTGCATGCGCATCCATCAATATGATCAATTTTTGGAATCATGGGTTGATGTTGATGCGTTTGCCATTTGTTGTTGGTGTTGTCGCCATTCCTTCAAAAAATTTTCCTATTCTATGCCATGAATTTCAATGTCCATCCAATCTCCAAAGCTATAGCCAAACCTTTCGTTCCCATTGTAGCGGAAATTGTATGTTAGGGTATCGCTGGTGTGTCTGTTTAGAAAATTCAGAATTAGTTTTCAAAATAAATTCAGATTCTCCATAATGAAAATTTGCTCATGGCTTGAAATGTCTGAGGATTATAATATCCAATTTCCGATTAGTTTTGTTCACCAGATCAATTTCTTTGTGAATTGCCCCATATCCTTTACCAAGAATGTTAATTGGAATTATGTTTTCTTCAGATATGATCTTTAGACTTTCATTTTGTACGTCAAAACTCACCATCCATTTCTTCTCCATTGGATTTCCGCTCTGCTGAATTATTTTTCCTGGAGAAAAAAAATTGTCGTCTTGATTCCTACGGGCAAGAGCACGCTGACCTGGAGGACAATAAAAAAATTGATCAAATTAACAACATTCGAAAGAATTAAAAATTTACCTACTTTCACAAATTTTTCCAAATTGCGTAGGAGTCATTGGAATGATGGGTAAATTCCTGTTGGCCAAAGTAATTGATGGTGTCGGTTGAATTAAAATAATAGGTTTGGTCTTATTCATGAGAATAGTTGATGGTGGTTCCTTGTTCATAATGATGGATGATTTAATGGTAGCAGCTGGTAACTCTTCCTTCCTGGGTGTCACTTTTTCGTTCCTACTATCAGTATCTGATTTTGGCTCAATTTCCGAAACTGCTAAATTGAACTTGACACATCTGACTGATTTAGCCTTGATAGGATCCGGTGTTGGAATTTCAGGCTCTAAATTTGAGTCTGAATATGGCAAAGTTTGTCGAGTCGTCTTGAACTTGGTCATGGGAATTAGCTTCACGTCTGGCCAAAAAGAACTTTCAGCTGAGGCAGTAGGAATCTTAGTTCGTTGCTTTGTCTGGCTGAAATTTTCATCTTTTCTCTGTCGTTTTTTGTTCACGAAGCTGCCTTGAGTGGAAATTCCCAAGCTGTCGACCAGAGCAATTTTGTTTCCAACTTCAGTCATCAATCTACAAGATTCGTTCAAGGTTGATGATTCTAAAGTCCGTTTGTTTCCACATTCCAGAATTTAGAATCAAAATTAATTATTTAGCTTTCATCAAATGATAGGTTTAAACTTTATCTTAATGTTGAGTTAGTTAGGTAATTACGTGTCATTGTTGACGATTCATGGCCAGCTTCAGGTTCTTTTGGATCAGATATGCCCAGTACTTGTACTTTTGGCGATGAAGCAGTCTCAGCGGTTGAAGGTGATGATGGTCCAGCTTCTTGGTGTTTTCTCATAAGAATTGGGATGAATTCATAGTTTTCGTCCGGTGCCCCTGATAGGAATCCTTAGGTTCTGAGTCTGAGTTGACGACCTTGAGACTCAATCCATAGAAGCCAAGAAATTTCTCTACTTTGTTCAGGTCAGAAGTCAGGTAGTCTGGAGTCCCAAATAATTTCTTGTGAGAATCATCATCGTAGAGGTCAACTGAGATTAGGACCTTTTTCGGATCTTGTGTCAAACTGCACAGCTGTAAGGAAACAAAAAAAATTATTATATAATGAAGGAAAATAATTATGAAAAGTAAATAGAGTGAAGTTATTTACTTCTGTTCCCTCTGTGATTTCTCCCATTGTAATTTCGTTAGTCCAGTGGAATCTCAAGTTAGAGAAAACAATTAAAATGTTTTAGAATTATAAATAAAGCTCATTAGAACGACTGATGTAAATTCCGACTGAAATCGTCCATTTAACACTAAGGATTCGGAGGCTAACGGCTCTCCTTATTCACGAGTGACAGAAAAGATGCTGAAGAAAAAGTCACGTTATATTAAGCTAGGTGAATAAAATTAGAAATGAGACAAGGGTAACATTAGCAGCCATGAACTACGTTATGTAAGCGTTAATCAAGTGTTTATTTATAATAAACGACTCTAAAGTAAGTTTTACCACACGACGAGAATATCCATTCCGTCGTCCTTATTTATGACATTGTTGTAAGCTGCAGTGTAAAGTGCTTCTTTAAATTTTCGCAAGAAAAATCACGGTTTTTTCTTTTTTTTTAATATGGTTAAAACTCCTATATACTCTAGCTGTGTCTATATCCATGTCAATCAAAATCATATCGTACCGTTATCTCTTGAGCCAGTATTTCCCAAAAATTCCATTAATGGATACATATGCCAAAACCAAACATCCGACTTTTATGGTGTATTTCAGTATTCCTTAGAATACAACGAAACAATAAAAACAACGTTGTTTTCATGGTCAATCAAGTCATGGTGAGTTCGGATTTTTTCAATTCATTTATTCACTTCAACTTAGCAAAGGACGCATGAAAGTTTTAGTAACTTTGCGACAGCTTCGCAGGCAATGAGTACAGTCATAAGAATGCCTATGCTAATAAGCTAATAATATAATCCTATGCTAATAATAAAAAACCTATGCTGTCCTTCCAACAAGCATGACGTACTTAATAGTTTGTCCACATTTCTCAAGTCTCAGTGCCAGTTTTGATCCAGTCAAGTCGAATTTTGTACTAGAAAATTCGCTAAGAAATTTTGATTCTATTGTGACTACGATTTTTGACGATTTGTGTTTGAATTTGAAAATACTAGTGTTTTTCTGAAAGTTGGACTAAGTTTTATTCTGTGCGTTTGATTTTTCATTTTTCTTCCTTTCTTATCTCCCACTTTGCATTTTATCATGCCCAAGAATAAGAAGGCTCAGTCGGTCAATCCCGTCCCACCAGCAACTCCATCCAATGCAGGTGAATCTACCATGGAGCAAGAACGTGATGTTTCCTGTCCCACTACCTGCTTCTGGAAATGCAAATTCAGGTAGAAATACTTTGGAGATAAGATTAGCCGTACTGGAAGAAAAGTGTATTCATCAGCATAAGTTCATCCTGGACCTGGTGAATGATTTTAAGAAAGACATTTCTGCTTTGAAGGAAGACCTTAAAACTCTGGCTGAAGTAAGCAAATTTACAGATGAGTTTAGCTTTGAGCAGCAGGAGATGCGCTACAATGCGCGAGATAAAGCAAAGGAACTGACTGAGGAATTACAATCACATGCACGTAAGATTGAATTTTCCGATGCTTTCCATATTGAGACTGAGGCTCGGATTAATGAACTCAAACATGAAGTGACCATTCTAAAGGACCATGAGACTATTCACCTGAAGGACA